>CM051389.1:5224210-5341469 GCA_028015245.1 Cardamine occulta
ATCGTACGCCTAAACATTTGGCCGATCTGTATCAATAATTACAAAAGGCGAAAGAAAAAGAAAATGAAACCAACTTCATCCATGGCGAATCTGGACTTTCTTTTGATGGCTTAAATGATGATACCTATCTCGATATTGCTGATTTTGTAGTTGATCCTGAAGCCATCAATGAGAAACCAAATGACTAAGATCTTTCTGAAGAATAGACTATGGCATGATGTTTGTTAATCTTCCTGAAGAAGAAAATAAAATAAAACTTCTAATATTTTATTTATATTTTTTAAAATTTTATTTTGCTTGCTGTAAGATAGTTTTATTGTAATATAAATCTTTTTTTTTGTTATATTAATGCATCTTTTATAAATATTCTTAAATTCAAAAAATATCAATCTTTGACATTGGGGATGGAGACATATGTCTTGCAAACAGTGCTACAACGCACACAATAATCAAGGATAAAAAGTATTTCTCCTCCCTTAAAATAAAAGATTCCGCTGAAAGCATAAATACTCTATCTGATAATATAAAAATTATTATGGAGAACAAAATTTGAAATAGATGGTGCGTTAGTTTTCCCTAAATCTTACAGAAATTTGTTAAGTTTCAGAGATATCCGCAGAAATGGATATCACATAGAAACTATAAATAAGAATGACACTGAATATATTTGCATTACATCGATTATTTTGGAGCAAAAACGAATATTAGAAGAGCTACCAGCTCTATCCTCCGGAATTTATTCCACAAAAATAAATACGACTGGATCATATATTACAGTAAACCCAAAGTTTACAAGTACATTCAAAATCTGGCATGAACGTCTAGAGCATCCTGCTTAAGTCATGATAAGAAAAATGTGAAAATTCAAATGGCAATCCGTTGAAAAACCAAAAGATTTTTCAATCGAGAGAATTTTCATGTAATGTTTATTCTCAAGGAAAACTAATGACTCAGCCGTCACCAGCTAAAATAGAGAATAAATCTCCAGTATTCTTAGAGAGAATACATGGTGATATATGTAGACCTATTCACCCATAATGCGGGCCATTTCGATATTTTATGATATTGATTGACGCATTCAGCAGATGGTCACATATATGTCTGTTGACTATATGAAATACGGCTTTCGCAAGATTCATTGCCCAGATAATTAGGTTGAGAGCACAACTTCCTGATTATACAATAAAAAAGTGAGACTTGATAACGCTAGTGAATTCACTTCACAAGCCTTCAATGACTATTGTATGTCACTAGGAATTGATATTGAACATCCGGTCCCGCATGTTCATACACAAAATGGCTTGGTCGAATCTTTGATTAAACGGTTACAACTTATTGCTAGACCGTTAATGTTGAGAATAAAACTCCCAATTTCAGTATAGACTCATGCAATTTTGCATGCTGCTGCACTAGTTCAAATACGGTCAAGTGCATATCATAAGTACTCTGGCGAGGAGCCAGATATATCCTATCTCCGAGTTTTTGAGTGAGGGACAAATTATTCTGAATTCTAATTTACCACGACGAGGAGGAAAAAAATTGATGGAGAGAACAAACAAAAAATGCACCAATTCGATTTTTCCATGGCTTAGAAAATAAGAATCCTTTTGGACACAAAAGTTTATCGAAACCTTAACATTCTTACAGAACTAAAGAAAACCCAAAACAAAAGTTGAGATTTTTTTTTTTTTTAAACCTTTCAGATGGGTAACAAGAAGCTGTTGACTGGTGGGTCAAGCAAAGCTTATGGTAGTGGAAGCTACAGAGATCCTCTATTGCAGCAGAATCAGGTCTCTGTTTTCTATTTTTCAGTTCCATTAAACCTTTCTGGTTTCTCATTCTCATGCTTTTATAAAGTTTCATGATTTATTGAAAGTTTCTTACTTTGATCAGAAATCGATTTGTTTGTTATTGGTTATTAGAAGAATTGTGGTGATAGATTGACTTGTAATTACTGTTCAATTTTTGAAGAGTCTGGTTAGTTTTTGAAGTATAGGATTCTCACTTGGTAAGTGATCATCCAATTGGAACAATTAAATTGTTACAACAGATGAAGTATCCTTCCAAGTTTGATTCTTGAAATTTGATTTTGAAAAATTATGAGTTTTCATGTTTATATTGTTTGAAAACTAGGAAATGTGTTTCAAATTCCAAATTTTCTAAGTGTTAGTTTTGTTGACTTATTCTTATTTAATGTATACAGGATAAACCGAAAGAGAATGGAAGCGATAATGGTCCAAATGATCTCGAGCATGGTGTGGTTGAGGTATTTGTTTGTGCTGTTTTACAGAAATGTTTCATATATAGAAGTGATATTATCATCTTATTTGGTTTTTACAGGCAGCAAATGTTGGATTTGGAAGAGTCTTTGCGTTGGTGAGTGATTCTTGATTAGAAAAAGCGTTTAGCATTCTTATATAAAGATATGATACTCATATATTATGGTTCCAGGCAAAGCCGGATGCGGGAAAGCTAGTGATTGGTACTGTTGCTTTGTTGATAGCTTCTACAACTAATCTCCTTGTTGTATGTCTCATCTCTCGATCTTAGACTTCTTATTCATTTTATTATATTAGAATCAAGAAAGCTGAACTTTTTACGTTATGCAGCCAAAATTTGGTGGAATGATTATAGACATTGTATCCAGAGATGTCAAGACGCCTGAGCAGCAAACGGAATCCATAATAGCTGTTAGAAATGCCGTAGTAATCATTTTGATTATCGTTGTAATCGGGTAACTACATCTTCACATTTTCTTCCTTAGTCCTCCTTTGATCTTTAGAGTTTTGGTTTTGTCTAACTTTTTTTTATTTCTATTTTCGGATTTCTTTAGATCGATATGCACAGCTTTGCGAGCGTGGCTATTTAATTCAGCCAGCGAAAGAGTCGTGGCTCGACTGAGAAAGGATTTGTTCAAACACCTAATGCATCAGGTAAAACATTTATCAAGATTTTTATGATTTGCTTTATCTGTTGCTTTTGTTCTATTGGTTAGTTTTTTCATGCATTGTTCATGACTTTTGATGTCTAATGAACTAACTCTACAAGATATTGAAAAATGTATTTGCTGTTATGTTAACAGGAAATAGGAAATAGCATTTTATGATGTTACAAAAACTGGAGAACTCTTAAGTAGACTATCCGAAGATACCCAAATCATTAAAAACGCTGCTACGACAAATCTTTCTGAAGCTCTTCGTAATGTAACAACAGCGTTTATTGGAGTTGGTTTCATGTTTACATCATCTTGGAAATTAACATGTAAGAAGTTTCTCTTTTCATTCTTTCGGATTTTGTACATATAGATTGTATAAACAAACTGACTTATCTTCTTGCTCATCTTTCATGCTTTTAGTATTGGCACTAGTAGTAGTTCCGGTAATTTCAGTTGCTGTGAAACAATTTGGGCGATATATCCGTGAACTTTCACACAAAACTCAAGCAGCAGCTGCTGTTGCTGCATCAATTGCTGAGGTTTTAATTCTTTTTTTTTTTCATACGGTGCTTATAAATGTTTTTTTCTTTCAGTTCATTATGAATCGATCAATATTTACTATGTAGGAATCATTTGGTGCAATCCGAACTGTTAGATCTTTTGCGAAAGAAATTTATATGGTATCACAATACTCTGAGAAAGTTGATGAGACTCTGAAGCTAGGACTCAAGCAAGCTGTGAGTTTTTGTTGCATGAACCATTTCATAAATTTAATCGTTTTGATGTGTATTTCAGATGATATATCTGTGTTTTGGCTGGTGATTTAGGTACTTGTCGGGCTGTTTTTCGGGGGACTAAACGCAGCTTTCACGTTATCTGTTATTACGGTTGTTAGTTATGGAGCATACTTAACAATAACTGGTTCCTTGACCGTTGGAGCCCTCACTTCCTTCATTCTTTATAGCCTCACAGGTTTCATTTGCATTTCTGTTTCTTGATCTGGAATTTTTTGAAAGAATTATTGTATTAAACTTAAGATATTGTTTTGCCAGTTGGTTCATCGGTCTCTTCTTTATCGAGTTTGTACACAACTGCAATGAAAGCTGCGGGTGCTAGTAGACGGGTATTTCAGATCTTGGACCGTGTTTCTAGCATGCCAGATTCAGGAGATAGGTGTCCGGTTGGGTGAGATTTCTTCTCATATTCGTAAATTTAATCTTCTATATCATAAGAACGGTTTCGGTTTATATCTCGGGAATGTTATGGTTTCAGTAATCCTGATGGAGATGTGGAAATAGATGATGTTTGGTTTGCTTATCCTTCTCGCCCTAGTCACATGATACTCAAGGTAACACAGAATCTTTGTTACAGTTTAGAACATAGTTTTATCAGAAGAAACATATATCCTTCAACTTATAAACATCTAACATGATGAAAGTTTGGCAGAACAAGTAAAAGATTGGTTCGTTTGTAATTTTCTTGACTCCAGAGATACAAAAATGCTAGATTCTTGAACGATATCTATATATTTCTGAGGAAGATAAACGATTTTTTTTGAAGCTGTTCAACTCTAACCATCACTTAAAACCCCGAAACTTGTGCAGGGAATATCGTTGAGGTTGACACCAGGTTCAAAAGTTGCACTTGTAGGACCAAGTGGTGGAGGAAAAGTAAGTTCAGACCATACAGTTTTTGATTTAAAGTGTTGGGTATATATTATAGAAATTATGGAAACCAAGTACCGTTTGGTTCAATACCGTCTCGATTTGGGTTTGGTTTTCTTAGATTAAACATATACAATGTGAAAGAATTTTGAAAGAAATTACAATTTAGTCGGTTCTAATTCCAGTTCTCAGTTTTGGTTACGGAAATAAAACTGAATCAGTTTATTTTCTCCTTAGTTCGGTTTTTGGATCAATTGTATCGTTACATTTACGAATTGGTTTGTATTGGATAAACCAGAATTGGCACCCTCATAACGATAGCAACTTCTTGTGAGGTCTATTGAATGTTTTGCATTTGCCATATGCAGACGACCATAGCCAATTTGATTGAGAGATTCTATGATCCTCTCAAGGGAAAGATTTTGCTCAATGGAGTTTCTTTGATGGAAATATCCCATCAATACCTTCACAAACAGGTAAATATTCTGTTTCTTGAATCATTCAATGGTTATGCATATTAGATAGAATCCGAATCTTGAATTTCTCCGATTTCGTTTCAGATCAGCATTGTAAGCCAGGAACCGATTCTTTTCAACTGTTCAGTGGAAGAGAACATCGCATATGGATTTGACGGTGAAGCTAGTCTTTCAGATATTGAAAATGCAGCAGTAAGCACATCACAAATTTCTTTCTTCTCCATTTTTGGTGTGCTCATTGACGATTGTTGTATGCTGATCGGTATCAAAATGAAAAATGTTGTGGCAGAAAATGGCGAATGCACACGAGTTCATAGAAGCATTCCCGGACAAGTATAAAACCCTTGTTGGAGAACGCGGATTACGTCTCTCAGGAGGACAGAAACAAAGGATTGCCATCGCGAGAGCGCTTCTTACAAACCCGAGTGTTTTGCTCCTTGATGAAGCCACAAGTGCACTCGACGCTGAAAGTGAATATCTTGTTCAGGTAATAAAACAGAACTTTTGAATCAAAACTCAAAAGTAAAAATCCAAAAACAAGTTACTCATATCCTAATGTTCTAAATCTGTTTGCAGGATGCTGTGGACTAGTTAATGGCGGGAAGAACGGTGTTGGTGATAGCTCATAGGTTATCGACGGTTAAGACCGCAGATTGTGTGGCGGTTATATCAGATGGTCAGGTGGCTGAGAAAGGCACTCATGATGAGCTTCTCAGCCTTAATGGAATCTACACTAATCTTGTCAAGAGGCAGCTTCAGAGTTCTTCCTCTGTTACCAACTTGTGAGATAATATTATTCTTCTGACAACAATAGAAAGAAGAAATCATAGATTCGATTCTAGAACTCTATTTGTATAATTTGATTGATTCTATGATCTTTGTCTATTAAAACTTGCAACCTTCAATGTGAGCTGGAGGGTTCTTTGACACAAATTGTAGTGAGACATTCCATTCCAGTTAACAAATAAATGTAAAATTCTATGTCGTCTTGTTAAATAAAATTAATTTCAATACTCGAGATGAACTTATTTATATCATATGGTAAGACACAACCGGTAAATTATATTCTGGCAAATACTCTCGTGTTAGTTATTATATCCATAAACTCATTATAATCTCAATAAGTTATGATCATTAAACATAGATGCCAATAGCATTTTAGATTAATCTTCTCTACATCATCCATCATAGATTTGCAACATTAACATATAATAAAAAATTTTGATATCTACGTTGGGTTTCAACAATAAAATTCTCTAATATATATTGTTGTTACATGAAATACATATGTTACTGAAATGTACTTTAACTTTAATATATATTGATATTTAAGGTATTTTCTGTTTTTGCTGCTTTTTTTTTTTTACTTTTTCTTAATTTTAACTTTAAAAAAAGTTTTTTTTTAACTTTTTCTTAACTTTAACTTTAAAATTCTAAACTTTTTTTACATATTAATGAATTGGAATCGTTCGATGGGTGATCAGAAAACGATTCATAGATAAGATCAGAAAGAAACCCAAATTGAGCATTGTTTTGCATTTTTTTTTCAAAATCTATGTTTAAAGTGTTATGTTTTTATGTCAACTATGTTTAATTAAAAAAATAAACTCTATTTAAAATAAAATAAAATTATTAAAAAATATATATTTTTTAAGAACCCCTAATGAGTTTCTACCAATAAAGCAGCAAAAATAGAAATTTCTTAACAGAATTTTTTAACTTCAAAATTATAATTAAATATTACTTAAGAAACTCAAATGGATTTCTATCAATAATGATGCTCTAATGGTCCAGTAGCTTTTTTTTCTCTCAACCCCACCAAACTAAAATCACGCTAAATACCTTTATTTTTGTTTTGTCAATGATCCTTTTTCAAGTGGACAAATCCCATAAACTCCTATTAAATCTTCATCTACTTGACTACTTCATTTCAACAAATCGGAAATGCGCACATTTGTCTACAACGTTGTCAAACACACTACAAAAATGCTAAATCTAAAAAATACTTTAAAATTGGAAACAACCACCTTTCCAATCCAAACGCTAACTTTCTTTTCTTTTACTATATTTTCTTGTTTTTTTTATTGTTTAAGTGTATATTCTTCTTTTTTTTTCCATCATTTAGAATGACAAATATCTGATCAATAACAAAATTTCTATTTCACGGAAAAATGCAATTTACTGAAATAATAAAAAAACTGTAAAAATAGATTGCCGTTAACCATTTGACTAAAAGCACTTCCTACTATATACGATTGAATTGTTTTTAAACTTCGTATAAATTTTTTATTTGACTACCAAATCAAAAAAAAAAATAAAGACAATCTTTAATTCATGAGAAAAAAGATACTATAAAGAACTGGAGAAAGAAATTTGTAGACATATGTTTTATTCCAGTTTTAAGATTCATTTGGAGAAATGAAGCTCCTCATTTATTAGCTAGATTTGGTCTTCCAAATAACATTTTTTTCTCGTCGTGACTTTGTTTTGTCAAATTAATATAATTTTAGTTGCTCGTAAAAAAAATTATAAATTACAAAAATAATAATAGAAAAGCGTAAATAATATCTTCTCGGGAAAAAAGAAAAATTATATCTTCTAGACAGCGTCATATTCAAAACGGTTCCACATTTCTTCAATATCTGACAGTAGTGGCAACTACATTGAAAAGACAGCCATTATAGTCTCCAAATTTGTTATGAACTCTACTTTCGTGGATGGCCCTCTTCAATGTCAATTGCGTCATACCTTACGTCCGAAACAGAGTAGAACTCTATATACATTCTAACACATTATCTTAACATTCCATATATTCTACAAAATATATACATAGAGAGATATATTTTATCTTAATACAATAATATTATGTTTATCGGAAAAGAAGAAGCAAAAATAGTCCTAGGTGATCCATATGAGTTATGTACAATAAGTAAACTGAAATAATTAATTGACTCAAATTAAATATCGCTCTCAAAATTTTACTATTTGGGTGGATTTAAGAGAATATTGACAGAATTAGGCGCCAATATTATCGCACATTTTTCATCATAGATTGAAGTAGGCAAGTAGCGAATGAGTAATAGCAGGACGTATTTTAGTATATAGTTTAAGTGAAGCAGTTGAACATAACTTCAATTTGAAAATGAAAATAAATAAATAATAGGAGCTTATAAAAAAAAATCAATTTATACATATAAATTGGATCTATAATATATGTGTGTATAAATAAAGACCTATAATTTTTTGAAAACCACATAAAATATACCTTTAATAAATTTGAAAATGTGAAATCTTCCAACGATCCAACTCATAAAACAAATTCACAAAATGCAAATAGGATCTTCACAAAAAAAAAGGAGGATCTTAACTAATATTAGGCGTACATGTATAATCCGTATCGAACACATGTTTTTGATGCATATATCTTACCCCACTTTGATTTGTCATGTGATTAAACATCACCCTTTTTAAAGTATACAATTTATTGAAACTTTGATAAGTCAATGTCAAACGCATGTGATAGTCTTTTTCTTTTCACTAGAAAAAAAAGTTGGGCACAAAGCTGGAAAAAAAACTATAAATCATTAAAATTTAAAGTGTAAACATTACATAATACAACATTTTAACTTACCTTACATTTTCATCATAAGTTAAAGTGTTGTATTATATAATGTTTATATTTTATGGTTTTAAAAAAATCAATTTGAAATATTATTTAATGATTTTAGAAAAAATAAAAATCAATTAATTGATTTGTTATATAAAATTAATAGTTCACAATTTTTGAAATGCTAATCAATGGAAAGGTGCATCCAACTATTATATATAAGAGTAAACAAATTAGTATATTTTATATTACTATATATCTTGATCAAATTAAATGGCCGTCACTATTAAGTTAACTCCACTAATCAATTACCTTTTTAACCCATTTTTTAACAAAATGGGATTCCCTCCGTATCTTAACAACATTAGCTTTATTTTATCAAAATGACTAAATACAAAAATTCCACGTAATGTATATACTAACAATAGATGGGCGGTATAAATCAGGCTAGTTGTTCTACCATAAGATGAATCAAACCTATAAGTTTCGAACTAAAATTATAAGAAGCATATCAGACTAAATGAAACTTACTAATCCAATTTTTACATCCCAAATTTGATGTACAAAAGTATGAAAATAAACCTCAATATGATCAATACACAACATAATTATGTATGCAAATTGAGCATATGATTTCATGCTATTCGACAAACAAAGCAGTTTACAAAAAAAAAAAAAAAAAAAAAAACAAAGCAAGCAAATCAATAAGGAATGTCATGTCTATTAGGCTGATAGCTATAAACACACTAAATTCAACACATAACTAACTATCGGTGTGTCAGCTACTCAGCTTAGCTGAATATAAGATGTTTTATAGAAAAACATATATATTATTATAAATTTAGTAAATTAAAATTATTTTATTTTCGTCATTTTTGACATGTAATTTTTCTTTAAATGAGTGTATGCTTATAAATATAAACTTAATTTCATAAGTAAAAATTGTTATAGGAATTTCATATATGTATTAGAAATAAATACAAGTAAAATATCAAATAGTAAACAACCATACTTGGAAGTTGGAACACATATAAATTGGTTTGTATTGTTGAACCGTATGCGTTCTACTTTTTACTTGTTAAAAATAAACTATAAATTCTTATATGAGGAGGAGTTGCTATGTTAGCTTATGCTATGAATTGATTTTTTTAAGCGTGGAATAATTTAAATTATTTTCATTTTATCAATTAAAATGGTGCCATGTTTTATGCCCATTAAAAAATTTGGTGAATAAATGATTCGACAGTTATACTCACGTCAGAACTTAAAAACCTTAATCACCTTAGTTATATATTAAAAAATTTGAATTTGCGATACAGTAAAATTGCGTATCAGTATTTGGTGACAAGACAGAAATCAACTTAATTAACTTGAATAGTGACATGTTACGGTTAAAAAAATCGCAATAAATCCATCTTTTCTCCGTTTCACCACTCAAGACCTCAATTACACAGCATTTCCTGTTTGATAGCGGTTCTCATTTTTTTTAACTTTTTCTTTGGTCAAAATTTTCAACTTTAAAAACTGATAATATTTTAGATTTTTATCTCATATTGTTATAAGCTATAATTTAGTAGTACACCAGAACGAAAATATTTATCTAAATGAAAGTTATCCCATGTTACGTCTAATTGGATCTAATCTGGTACACCAGAACAATAGCCATAAATATATTTATTATATTTCTACATTAATATTTTTAATTTAAATATTTTTATATTATATACATAATGACAAATTATGTAATTGTTTTGCCAACAATTTTTTATTTTTGTAATCATAATAATTAACATTGTATGACATTATATTTTATTTAAAACACTAAATAATGTTAATAATCACCACATTATATAAATTTATTTAAACTAAAATGGAAAAATATTTGTTGAAATAAAAATATTAAACTTATAAAGCAAATTTAATTTAATATAATTAATAGTAATATGTATAACATTTTGTAAAAATATTTTATTAAAAAGATTATGTAAACATTTGGTATGCACTACTTGATCCGATTTCACCATTGGAATACATATTTTGGACTGCAATATCCACTTGGTCCACATATATACCGCCAATCCGTTTTATTTACACTTGTTCCACTTGAACCACATAGGATTCGAATGATGTGGATCAGGCGGTGCGATTTAAATGGATCAAGTAGATTAAGTGGATTAAGCTATTGAATGGATAACGGAAGAAACACAGATTTAAAAAAAAACAGATGAACCTAAAAAAATTGTCATTCACCATTTATTTTTTTATGCTGAAATTATCGAGGACAGACCACAATTATGAACATTATTTTTTTTTTAGTGACAAAACAAGGAGAAAACGCGGAGCAGATGAAACTCAACAAAAACCAAAGATATGACACTGTTTTTTTTCGTAACACATATATCAAGACACAAGATAATATATATTATACTTTTGATGTCATTATAAAAGCATGTGATTTCTCAACTATTCTACACATACACAAAAAATTCTCATTTCTTCGATCAAAAGAAAAAAATTTCTATTTCTTCAGTTTCATCGAATCACTCTCATCGAAGGTATGATTATATATATATATGTGTGTATATATTGCATTGTCTTACATATATCTTTTTATAATAAATTTTTAATTATAATAATACATAAAAATTTAATAATAAGCATAATAGTTATACTTATAAATATAGTTGGAATTCAATAATATTTGTATAATATTTTTAAATATGTGAAAATATAATATTCATAATAAACTCTTAATTTTATATAATTATGTTTTGTTATATGGTAATTTAGTTAAATGTGTAAAAAGTGAACCAAAATGAAAAAAATAGTAAATAAAAATTTCTAAACTTTTTCATGTTTTTAATGCTACATACATATATTTTATTTGAAAAAATACGAGTATTGTAGTTTTTATATTATAAACATGGAACGTAAATATTTCTACTTTTGCATATTATGTTATTTAATAATAATAATACATGTTATTATTTATAGTTAATTGTACATTACGGTAAATGGAAATATAAAAGTATAAATAATTAAATTAGTCAATTTTAATACATATATATATATGCAAAATTTAATAGTATGTATGTATATTTTATAGATAAATATAATAGTTCATTGTGAAAATAAAAAATATTAATTTATTTTTAAAATTTGTAGATATGACGTCTAACCGCCAACAAAACACAAATGATTATGTCCAAAGAGATAAAAGTATACCTACAGAAACATCAACATGGGTAAAATAGTTAATATTTATTTTTATAATTTTTAATGTAGTAATAATTATGTGAAAAATATTTGAAAATTTTGTATAAATAATGGAACAGATTGTGTGTTGACAACACAGAAGATGAAACTAATATAGGTGACATGGAAGCAGCAGAGATATGCGAGAAAGATCATATGATGTACATCAGAGAACATATTGCAAATATGTTATGGAAAAATTGAATCACTTGATCATAAATTTTTTCTATCCGGCTATTGTCTTTCAATTTATTTTATGTATAATATACATATTTATAATCATAACCATGTTTATTATATTTATATTTAATTTAAATATATGTTATGAACCGTCTTTTCCATTCAACAATATATTTTAGACCGTTTGATATGCTTGATCCGTACTTGATCCGCCAGATATGCATTATCCGCATTTGATCCGCATGATCTGCTTGAACCGCTAGATCCGCACCGTCTAATCTGCTTTCTCCATTCGGAGCCTAAGTGTGGATTTAATGTATTAGGCAGATCAGATAGAAAAAGTGCATATCAAGCAGTTCAAAATATATGTTGAATGGTAAACAATATAACAAGCAGTATGAATAATAATAATAAATTATGTAATAAAAATTATATAATATTTAAAATAATAAAAATAATGGATTAATTATAAATTGGTTATATATATATATATATATTTAATTTTAAAAGAGATAGATTATGTCAATATTTTTCAGTATATAATTTTTAATTTAGTGAAAGAATATTTTTTTATAATTATAATAACATTAGTGATGTGTTTTAATATAAAATAATGAATTTAATAAAACACATAATTTATTTATAAATAATTGCATAATTTTATCATATTATTTATACAGAATATAGAAAATATAATAATAATTCAAGTAAAACTTAATTTACAAACACAATAACTATAGTTATGTTTAAAAATATATAGAAAATATTATACATAAAATAAATACAAAAACAACAAACGAAATGACTAAAATATTTAGTATCCAGGATTTTTATCTTTCCATAACATATTTGCAATATCATCTCTAATGTTCGCCATAAAATCTCCATCTGCTACCTCCACGTCAGCTAGATCAGTCGCAACATCTGTGTTGGTAATCTCTGTGTGTCTTATTTCTTCACCAAAATCTTCATCTCGAAAATTTGAAATTCTAATAAAATTATGTAACCTCATTGTAGCCGTTACCATTCTATTTTGCACTTCAATATTATATCTAGGAAATTCACATAAAATCCTCCATTTTTTTCTTTCAAACTCCAAATGTTCTCTCAATAATAGACTGCTAAGATGCATGCCATCGATTAAACAATTCATGTTTATTCCTTGGAGGATGATTAGCGGTAAACTGTGATATATGATATCTTACTATCCTGTTTTGTGAAGATCTATAAGAAGCCAAAAATCTTTTTTTATTCGGATAGCCAGAATCAACTACATAGTATTTGTCTTCGGGAGGTATAGAAAACTCAGAATTGTTTTGTTGTGCAATGGCGAGAACTGCAGTATCATGACATGATCCAATACATTCCTTGTATTGTAGGTTTCACTTTAACACATATATGAACCTCATCCATTGCTCCAACAAATTCACTGAAATATGGCTAATACCTATGATCCAATTGCAGTCTTTCAGGAATCTGAAGTAATTTTTGACTTGTTGGATTCTTGATATAATCACAAGCAAATAACTCGGCAGCTGTCAGAACTTCAACAAATTTTCTCTTCACTGTCTCCTGATTTTGCCCAAAGCATAATCCAACATCCCTTTGAACTTCATTGTGCCCACATATCCGTAGAACCCCATTGTGGAGCATTTGATGAAAAACCCCATTGTGGAGTACTTGATGAAGAATCCCATTTATTCGCATTTGATGATGCATCGCGTTTTAGATCATTTGGTGAATAACCCTATTATGGATCATTTGACGAGGAATCCCGTTCTTAAGTATTTGACGATTTACCCCATTGTTGAGCATTTGGAGGTGTGGATCATTGCGAAGCACTTGGTAGTGAACTCCAATGTGGAGCATTTGCATGTGTACTCCCATTGCGACAGATTTGGATGTGAACTCCATTGTCAAGTATTTGGAGGTGTATCCCATTGCGGAGTATTTGGAGGTGTATACCATTTTTGTGGGTTTGGTTGGTTACTCCAATGTTGAGCATTTGGAGGTGTACCCCCATTTCCGAGCATTTGGAGGTGTACCTCACTGATGTGGGTTTTGTTGGGTACTCCTCTGTTGAGCATTTGGAGGTGTACCCCATTGCTAAGTAATTGGAGGTGTACTCATTGCTGAAAACCATGACCCCATCGTCCATGTGAAGTTTGACCCCATGAATTATTTCTACCAGATGATGGACTACCAGAAAGAACACCACTTGAACTTGGACTTCCATAGTGTTACGTTGAGCCTAACCCCTTTTCGCACTTTTCACCATGGCGTGTACATCCAGTTAAACTTTCGAGGAATTGAAGTTTCTCTTCGTTTGAGCTTTCACCTTTATCAATGAAATACTTACGCCAAAATTTGTCTTCTTGAAGTTCATGCATGCATTTGCACCAAAAGTCATAGAACTTTGTAACCTCTGTGGCTTCAAATATCTGTCTAACCGTAGTGAATTTGTCAAAGTCATCTTGGTCAAAAGCACCTGGACGTAGTTGTGAAAATCTTTGGCGTTGGAACTCTCTAAATCCAGTCATTGTATCTATCAGAGTTGTTTTAAAGGATTGTTTACTACGAGCTCCTCGAGTACCACTTACAATTGCAACTCATGAGCTTTCTGCATATCTTTGTGAACTTCTTCCATTGTTTACTCTCCCTTGTTGTTGTATTCTGGAAGAAGGAATTTGGACAGGATCACGAGTGAACTCAGTTGAAGGGCGTGATTCATCGTCAATGTTAACACGATACACCTCTTTGTTTTGTTGGGTTTTGGGAACTTGAGTTTGTGTCATGTCACTTCTATCTATGTCTGAGTTGACATGTTCTTCATCATTTCCTACATGCTTATTCATCATCTCCACTCTTCTTTGGTTCATAGAATATTGAGGTTGTGTTTGGATATCATATAATGTAAAATAACGTTGCATCACATCCCTAATCTCTGGTGGTTGTCGCTTAAGTGAACTTATTATTCTACATTCCTGTTAAAAATATATAAAGTTTGTAAGGCACAAAAGTTTTTTGTATACCTATATTGACTAAACATATTTTTGTATTGAGAAAATTATAAGCAATTACCGCTTCACGGTCTTTCCACCATTGGACAGATGCAGATATCGTGCATGTAGTCGTATCAACCGAAATATTGGTGGACAATGTTATAAGAGCCTTCCACTTCTTATACTTTTGTTAAAAATTGTTAAGTTTTTCTTTGAAAAACTTATAATTAACATTCATGTTGAACTCCTTATTAAACTTTCGAGTTATAAACTCTCTGCCAAACGGTGTCGGATTCTTAAAAGAGTAGTTATTCATGGCAATTGCTTCATCATACAATTCAATAAGTCTTTTTTTTTTGTTGATAAGTCCATTTAAAATTGTCTTTGTCCTACAATTATTCAAAATATATTTATTTCTAACATAAAATCTAAATAATTTAAAGTTGCAAACTAATTATAATAATAAAAATTAGCCTTGATGTCGTTTGATTATGAGTACTCGTATTGGCTTGTTCGGAAGAATTTCCACTTCTTCGACGATTTGATGTCATTTTCTGCATTAGAAAATCTTAAAATTAAACATATTTATTATTTTTATCACATACATTTGTTTATAATAAATTTGTACGGTAATTCAAATCTCTAAATTTTATAAGCAACCAATATATATGAATTACAATTAATCATTTTATTAAATTTTAATATTTTGCTCATATAATATATTATATGAAAATAATTTTATTTTACGTAACGTATGTCTTTAACCTAACAAATACACATAGATATTACATATCAAAATTATTTACAAGTTCAAAGTTGTTATGTTATTAAATAATAAAAAATATTGATGTAATATTTACTTTAATTTTCATTGTTATACCATTTATTATTATATATACATATAATGTCAAACTTAATAATGATATATCATTTAACAAATTAAAAAAGGTAATGTATCAATAGCAACATTTTTATTATATAGTATTTTTTTAACATTATGTAATTTAGTTAAAATTTAAAATTGTAATTACAGACAATTGGTAAATTGAGACAACAATTTAATTAATAACTCAATAAATAATAATTAAGTATCAAAAGATCACATTTTAAAAAAGATTATATTTAAAAAAATAAAACTTACTTGTTCTCTTTTTGCTAGTGATTTATTTTTGAAAAAGACTTGTTTCTTGCTTCTTATTTGTTTTTCTTATAAAGACTTGTTTTTTTCTTCTTATTTGTTTTTTGTTTTTTCACAAAAACTTTTTTACTTCTGATTTGTTTTGCACAAGCGTGAAAGTGAATTTATAGAAAACAAAAATACCCTAGTTTGGTGGAAACAATATTCACGTTTCTCTACCTACTCAGTATTTATAAATAGATAAATTATCTATTTTAATATAATAATATTAAAAAAATACTAAAAATGGAATATCTCCTCTGGTATAGTAACAACACAGGAAAAATACATCTATTTTGGTGCACATTACTGTTGATAGTGTTGTACTTGTTTTACTTCACAAAATAATTTTTTTTACTATTTATAATATAATTGTTATTATATTTAGAAAACGCATATAAACATGAATTCTTGTTAAATAGTGACATAAATTTGTGATACACAACTAGACACGCACCATCTTTAATCCACTAAAAAGACACGTTACCATTCAAACCCTTAATACGTTTGATACACTTGATATGCACTCTCTCTGATCCACTTTTACCATTTGGAGCTTTAGACAACAAATTAAAATGGAGATCTATGGATCAGATAATGAATGATAAAGGTATCGGATGGACAGTTGAAAAACAATTACAGTTACCTAAAAAAACTCACCTATTTATGTACAAAATGACATGGTTAGTTCTGCACTTAATAGACCAATGCCAAAAACTACTTTTCAACATCAATGCAGAAGACCCATTCTAGTATGTTGATTCATGAAATTTATCTCCGACATCAATAATTATATATATATATATATATAACCAATACAATAGATCAACTTTTAAAATAAATATTTTGCAAACGAGAAACATAGTTTTTTCGTAACAAAAATATAACATGCCATGTAATTATGTAAACACAATATTCTTAAAAAATATTTTTTTAGATAAAACAAATATTAAAAGTATTTAATTGAAATAAAATTAAATCAGTCCAATATATAAATAAATAAAAAATAATCCATCCAACAAAATAAACTATATTTTAAAAATTATTGGAGAATTTATTATTTGTATATCTAAAAAGTGAATTGAAAATTGAACCTCCCCGTAAAAGGAAATTTTTTATAAATATAAAGTCTATTTAAAAATTAAAAATATATTTGATTAAAATGGAAATAAATTAATTTAATACTCATTTGGAAAAAAAATTACCATTGACCAGCTTGAATACATACACATCTTTTATTGGATGACAAAGTATTTTTCTACATGATAAATATCCTTATTTATTTATTTTCGACAAAACCTTATTTTGTTTTGTTAAAGGATTTTAAACAAAATTGAATTCCTCTCCGTCTTCTTTTTAACACCAATTAATTTTCTCGCATTTCACATATATATATGTTAGTATCATTATCGCATCAGTATCTCACAACAGATCATGGTTACCAAAGAAATGGATTCATCACTAAACATAATCGACGTGGCACGAGTCACACCTTTAAACTCTGACTCGTCCGAGTCACTCACTATCCCACTCACCTTCTTCGACCTTCTCTGGTTCAAACTCCACGCCGTCGAACGAGTCATCTTCTACCGACTCACCGAAGCAACTCGCCCGTTCTTCGACTCAGTCATCGTCCCCAATCTCAAATCCTCTCTATCCTCATCCCTCTCTCACTATCTCCCACTCGCCGGCAAACTCGTCTGGGAACCACTTGATCTAAAACCAAGCATCGTCTATTCTCCAAACGACGCCGTTTCATTCACCGTCGCCGAATCTAACGCCGATTTCTCTCGTTTATCCGGCAACGAACCATTCCCCTCCACCGAGTTGTACCCTTTAGTCCCCGAGTTACAAATCTCCGACGAATTAGCCTCCGTCGTGTCGTTTCAAGTCACGCTTTTTCCAAACCAAGGGTTTTGCATCGCCGTTAACGCACATCATGCCGTTTTAGATGGAAAAACGGCAACCATGTTTCTCAAATCATGGGCACACATTTGTAAACAACAACAACAAGAACAAAGTACAAACACTTTCCTACCGCAAGATCTAATCCCATATTACGATCGTACGGTTATAAAAGGTCCGACGGATTTGGATACAAGAGTCGTAAATGCTTGGCACTCAATAGGCAAATTGTTCGCCGGCGGTAAAGAACTAGATAACCCTAAAAGTTTGAAGATTTTATGGTCGCCGGAGGTCAGTCCCGACGTCGTCCGATACACTCTCAATCTAACTCGAGAAGATATCCAAAAACTTCGAGAACGACTCAAGAGAGAATCCTCTGTTTTTTCATCACCAAAGGAGCTTCGCTTGTCAACGTTCGTTATTGTTTACTCCTACGCTTTAACATGTTTATTCAGAGCCCGAGGCGGTGACCCGAATAGACCAGTCGGGTACGGATTCGCTGTGGATTGTCGAAGTATCATGAACCCACCAATCCCATCGAATTATTTTGGTAATTGTGTCTCTGCTTCGTTTAGTTTATCGTTAAAGGCAGAGACTTTTATGGGTGAAGAAGGGTTTTTAGGTGCTGCAAGATTGGTTAGTGATTCAGTTGAGGCGTTGGATGAGAATGTTGCGTGGAAGATTCCTGAGTTTTTGGAAGCATTTGCGACTGTTCCACCAGGATCACAGATTCCTTCTGTTGCCGGGTCGACCCGGTTCGGAGTATACGGGTTGGATTTCGGGTGGGGAAGACCGGAGAAAGTTGTGGTTGTGTCGATTGATCAAGGTGAAGCTGTTTCAATGGCGGAGAGTAGAGATGGAAATGGTGGTGTGGAGATTGGCTTCTCCCTCAAGAAACATGAAATGGATACTTTGATTGATTTGCTTCATAGCGGATTAAAAGCTTAATGAGTTTTTGTTTTGTTTTTATGCATGAAATAATTATTGTTGGTCTCTAGGAGAAACCTTAATTTTATATTACAATCTTTTTTTTTTGTGGAACTTCTGATTTTTTTAATTTAGAAAAACGTTATATACAGTATGATGAAATCATTATAAATTATTACTCAATAAATTAATACATCGATAAATCAAGAATTTTCTTTAGTCTCAAATTGATAGTTTGACCTAAATATCATTTTTATAAATTAATAAACACGATAAATTGATAAAATATTATAAAATAGCTTATTATTAATTTATAGATATTTTATTGTAATCGTTAAAAGATGCATTTTGGAGGATAAAAATATAATAAGACGTAACATTTTTTACAAGTGTTATTTTTGTCAATTTGGTTATTATACTCACGTACTGCCTAAAAAGCAGTCTAGGCACCTAGATGACCGCCTCGACCACTTAAAATTGCATAGGTCTCGTTTCAGTGTATTTTTCCAATTTTCAACTACATAGATTTGAATTTATTAGTTTTACCTCTAAAAACTTGGTTATAAACATTCATATATTATTTGATAAAAGTTAAATAAACTATTACAAAAAGAGTTTGTTGCATCACTTAAATTGTATCAATCAAATAAATAATACTAATTTGAATTACATATTAACAATCGATACAAAATTTAAGAATTAACAACAATTACAATAAGTGATGTTATTTGATATCAATTAAACAAAACTGATACTAATTTATCTTAATTTGCATCAGTTAAAAAGAAAAGATGCAAAATAAAAATTAACATCAATTGTTTAAGTGATACAAAATTTGTATCATTTGAAAAATGATGCAATTTTTTCCTTACATTTGTCCCACATAGCCAAAATAAATTATGAAGAGAAAATGATTCATCTATAAACTCATTACCAAATAATTAGTTTAACATATTTATTTTCATTAAATATTAAATAATATGTGAGATTTTGACAATAAATTTAGATATTATCATATAAATTTAATAATATTTAATATTTTGATTAACTTAATTTAATTATGAAAATTAATTAACTTTAGCATCAATTGTTTACAATCAATGCAATTATAACATCAATTACAAACAAATGATACAACTATATAGCATCAATTGTTAGATCTGTAGCAAATATTAACATTATTTATATTAGTTGATACAAAATTAACATTATTTATTTGTAACTGATGCAAATTTAACATCATTTTTTAACTAATGTAAATTAACATCAGTTATAATAATGATACAATATTGTTTTTCAACTGATGCAAATGTTTTGTATCACTATTTTTAGAATCATTTACATAAATGATAGAAAATTAGTTTGCATCACTAATAAATAATTCAAATAAACAAAATAAGTGATGCAACCGATTTTTTTTTTGTAGTGAATAATTATGATTTTATATTCTTGTTTTCTAATATATATTTTTATATAATTTCCTCTATAATATCATATTTATGATGTTTTCATGTTGTTAATCTTAATCCGCCTAAAATCAACTAGACCCCATTTAACGTCTAACATTTTCTTGAACATTGGGCGACATAGTTGTTAAATATTAAATTGTTGGTCGGTCTTGTTTGGGTTGAAATTGCAGTGCGGCAAGTTGCCAACCCGCTGAAAGCTCAAGAGCGGGACCATTCTTTGCTCGCTTGAAAAGTTGTATATATATTTCATCGAATGCATGTAATAATGCTATTGGATAAACAATACAGGCTAATAGCTTTAAGAAACAATAAATACAACACAATAATTATGTGGCTCTATTTTGTTATCCTTTCTAGTTCCTAATAGTTTTTAATTCTTTTTTTTTTTCGTTTTTATACTACAAAATTAAATACATCTACACTTCTCATATAATCACATATACAATAGAACCTCTACAAATTAATATTTTATAAATTAATAATCTCTCTAAATTAATAAATTTTTTCGGTTTCGAGTTGGACCAATATAATATTTACCATAATTCGATAAAATAATAAAATAATAATTTTTTTGAAAATCCTATGTAATTATATGGTTCCATTAATATCATAAATTAATAATTATATAAAACTATGAAATATAACTAAGATAAGTGAAATATGACTCTAGTGTTATTTGTTTATTCATAAATTTGTATTTTTGTGTAACTTATCTATAATTTTGTCATATTACATCAAAAACATATGGAATTATCTTTTCAAATTAAATCAAAAAATTATTAAAAATTACATATACGATAATTGTTTCCTAACATATAACTACCGCTAAAAATATTAAAGTATTATTTTCAATTTCTTACTTTAAATATGAATTATATTTTAAAATTATGTAAATCTCTCTATAAATTTATAACTATTAATTTATCGATAAATTAATAACTTTTCTAAATTAATAAAATCTTCTGATCCCAACATTATTAATTTATAGAGGTTTTACTATATATATATATATATATATATACTCTGACTCGCCCGAGTAATTCACTCTTCCACTCACCTTCTTCGACCTTATCTATTTCAAATTTTGCGCCGTCCAACGAGTCATCTTCTACCAACTCAACGATGCAACTCGCTTGTAGGGATAGTTCTTATGAGGATGTTTATGACTTTTAATCGTTTTAATATAAAATCCTAAATCGTCACTTTATAACTTTTTTCTATTTACCAATAATAACAATCTCAATAAAAAAATGTTTTCAGTTTTTAACATCTCATTTTATTATTCTTTCATAATCTAATAAAATGAGATGTTAAAACATGTTTCTCCTTGGTTCCGTAAATCCAAGTTCAAATGCAGTCATAGACCTATCAATAAATAAATAAGTTCCAGCAAAATCACAAGCTCTTAAGGGACAAACATTTAGCCTTGCTTGACAGTCATTATATTAAAAAAAAACACAAAAACAAATAAAAGCAAAAGTATTACCGTAATTTACCTCAACAACTTGATTTGGAAGATCATAGGTTAGAGGACATAGATGGTCCAAAATGGTCCCTTGATCAGCCAAAAGAGATCAAACATTGAACGGATATGACTCCACTTCCATAGAGATGTTGCATGTTGACTCCATTTATTAGATATTGGATAGACAACGACTCATTGTGGTCAAGTAATTCAGTAATTTTACCGATTGTTGTGAGTTGCCTAGTAAAATTTGGATTATATGCTTTTTATTTTCAAAATAATGCCGATTAACCATTTCAAAGAAGATCCTGACAAAATAGTGTCTTACAAGCACTCGAATAAGGTTATCGCAATTAGTTGATCCCACAAAGATTAAAAAACATTGCACCATTTTCAGCAACATAATCTAATTAAATATCTTAACAATGTTATATGTGTAGGTTTTGTTCATGCATACTGGCTTTGATAAGAGGATGACTGCCTAATTTGGGATGTATAGGGTAGTTATCCAATTCCCTTTTTTTAAACATCATTAAACTCTTTTTCAATCCAAACTCAAAACTAACAAAATCAATGTCTCTCTATTTTTAAATACAAAAATTTCACTGACATAAATGAAATATACATCGTCAATATTGAAGCTAGGAGTGCTATAATGTGTCACGGGTCATGAATATGAATATGACATAACCCAATCCAACTCCTAAACCTTAATGAGTTGACAATTTTGATCGTAATGTGTTGATGTATCAAATTGGTTGATGGTTAAATGAGTCAAATAAGTTAGATTTTAATGGATTGATGGTTAACCATTTGATCCATCAATGTTTTAAAATTAAATCAAATCAGCTTAACCAATTTTCATAATCTTTCAATTTAACCAAGCAATAAATTCAACAAATTAACTATCATTGGTATAGTATGTCAATTGTCAAGGGCCGACTATGGAAATAAGAACTCTGAGGCTTTGAATGAAACCAAATAAAGCTTATGAGTGATAAAGTTTGTGAGTGAATAAAGGCAATAGATTAGAAAGTATTCAAGGTAATGAACAGAAAACAAATAGGAAAAATCATTGCCAACTACACCAAGTATGCTCTAACACATAGATACACATCCAAACTATTTTAATATGTTAAAAACTATACGAAAGATTGAATTTACATGGTGATATACACGAACTAACATTAGCTATGTACGCAACACATAACCATCCAATTTTTTTATTGTTCCAATACAACGGATATATGAAGTCCATGAACGTCTGACGATCGGTTCGATAAAAACCGACCATAATCTAAATAAAAGTTGACTAGACCTATTAGGTCGGATAGATCGAGTTTTAATTGGATTACGATCAGTTTTTATTGGACTGATCGTCGAGCGTTCCTGAATATTGAATCAGTTAGGCTGTGGCGTTCGGGTTTTGGTTCGTGTTCGGATCGGATTTGGATACCCAAAAAATATTTAAAAAAAATTTAAAATGGTTAAATTTTAATAGAATTTGGTTAAGTTTTCATAAATATAACTAAAAAATTCATATATTTTGGTTATTTTAGGTATTATGCTTAGCTCAATCTAAAAATAATTTTTGGATTTATAATTTTAATTTTGGATAATTAGATTATATTAAATCTAAATATGATTAATATTTCTGGGTATATAATTATATTTTGGATATTTTGGTTATCCATTCGGTTTTTGGTTTGGATTCGGATTTGTTTTTTTTGGATCTAAGAGTTTAGAATTCATTCGGTATTTTATCATTTTCGGTTCGATTTGGTTCGGTTCTATCTTTTTGGATCTGAACGGATCGAGTTTTTTTGTCCGGACATAGAACCGGTGTATCAGAACAGTAAAATGAATGACTATGATGTTGCACACATAATTGATGTTAGTTCGTGCATGTCACCATATAAATTTAATAGTTCTTGTAGTTTTTAACATATTAAAATAGTTTGGATGTGTATTCATGTGTTGGAGAATACTTGGTGTGACTAGCTATATTTTTCAACAAAAAAAGGCAAAATACAAATGAGTTTAAAAAAAAAAACTTCTACCACTTTAAGTGGAGGAAAAATATCCACGTTTATCATTATAAAGTAAAGGAAATTGGAGTAACTATTTTTATAATAATTACTTTGATTGGCAAATTTTCCGGTAGAACTCACAGTAATTACCCAATCACTCTACCCTTTTTTACTATATATGAATATGATATCCAATCATATCCTAAATGTGCTGCCGAAAAATTGTGTAATTTTATTTTTCATTAAAAATACATGAATTCTATCAAAAAAAAAAAATACAATACGAGTTACTGAAGAAAGAAGATTTTCTACGGAATATCAAAATATTAGACGAATATGTGCTGCGTATGAGTGTAATTTTATTTTTCATTAAAAATACATGCATTCTATCAAAAAAAAATACAATACGAGTTACTGAAGAAAGAAGATTTTCTACGGAATATCAAAATATTAGACGAATATGTGCTGCGTATGAGCTTAATATTTTTCAAATATAAATTTTGAAACCTATCAATGTTTGATATGATGAATTTGTATACTATTTGTTTTTCATCAAATTTTGTAAAAAAATAGAGAAAATTGTCTCTAATTTTTTTTTGTTTGATTTTGTTTATATAACATATCAAGTTAGAGTTTAATAATAATAATAATAATTATTATTATTATTATTATTATTATTATTATTATTATTATTATCTTTCTAATTTTTTTATTGATATCAAATCGAGATTAAAAAGTCAATATATATAACTTTCAAAAAACAAATTATTACATACACATAAAACATGAATTTGACGATGCTTTGCATATATAAGTTTAATTCGCTAGCGGATCACTAATTCTATTATTTTTCTTCGTCATATTCAATTTTATTATAATGCGAACTTTGTGTGTGGGTAACATCTTTCCATGTTGAATACCGCATGACAAAGCCTATATGAAGTGTCAACATTTTAATACCAAAACTTTGTATCATAATCATTTTAAAAGACTTTGATTTGTTTTTCTCCCGGTTAGATCCTAAAAAAAATATTTCTTACCAAAAGTGAGAAGATTATGTATAAACAAATATTATAATCATTTTTCTTATTATTTACATACTTTTTTTATTTGTTCCATAATTGTCTTTACCGTTAAGGTTTCACTTTCTCAAAAATGATACTATAGGGATCATAAAAGAAGATATTTACTACCGTCAAAAAAGAAGAAGATATTTACTATTAATTTTGAAAATTGTAAACTATTGATATTGGCCACTGACCAGCTTGAGTTCATACTTCGATATTTTTCAGCGTAATCTGTGGTTCTATTTTGCTATCCTTTCTAGTAATATTCTTTTATTTTTTCTTGTTTATACAAAATTGAGTATCTCTACAATCTGTCAATCTACATCTCACCAATAAACGATCTATTATTTCTCAGACTCTCACACAAAGATTTACCAAAGAAAAATGGTTTCATCATTTAACATCATCGAAGTGGCACAAGTCATCCCTTCAAACTCTGACTCGTCCGAGTCACTCACTCTCCCACTCACCTTCTTCGACCTTATGTTTTTCAAACTCCACGCCGTCGAACGAGTCATCTTCTACAGACTCACCGACGCTACTCGCCCTTTCTTCCACTCAGTCATCGTCCCCAGCCTCAAATCCTCCCTCTCCTCATCGCTCTCGCACTATCTCCCATTCCCCGGCCAACTAGTGTGGGACCCACTTGATCCAAAACCAAGCATCGTCTACTCTCCAAACGACTCCGTTTCATTCACCGTCGCCGAGTCAAACGCAGACTTCTCTCGTTTAACCGGCAAAGATCCATTCTCCTCCACAGAGTTGCACCCGTTAGTCCCTGAGTTACGAAACTCCGACGACTCGGCCTCAGTCATATCCTTCCAAGTCACGTTATTTCCAAACCAAGGGTTTTGCATCGGCGTAACCGCACACCATGCCGTTTCAGATGGAAAAACAACAACCGCTTTTCTCAAATCCTGGGCCCACATATGTAAACATCAAAATTCTTCTCTACCGCAAGATCTAATCCCGTTCTACGATCGTACGGTCATAAAAAGTCCACCAGATAGCGATTTAAAAGTTTTGCACGGGTGGAACTCTTTACCCAAAAGGTTCACCGGCGGGAAAGAACCAGAAAACCCCAAGAGTTTAAAGCTTCTTCCTCCACCGGTGATTGATCCGGACGTTGTCAGATACACTCTTGAGCTTACTCGCGAAGATATACAAACTCTTCGCGAGCGACTCAAGATGGAATCTTCCTCATCCTCAAAGGAGCTTCGTTTGTCCACGTTTGTTATCATTTACTCGTACGCATTAACGTGTTTAATCAGAGCACGAGGCGGAGCTCCGAATAGACCAGTCGGGTTCGGATTTGTTGTGGATTGTTGAAGACTCATCGATCCACCGATCCCATCGAGTTATTTTGGCAATTGCGTCATTGGTTCTTTCAAAATACAGTTAAAGGCGGAGATGTTTATGGGTGAAGAAGGGTTCTTGGCTGCTACAAGAATGATCAGTGATTTGATTGAGGAATTGGATGAGAGTTTGGTGTGGAAGATCCCAGATTTTGTAGGGGCTGCGACTCTCCCGCCTGGTATACAGATTGTGTCTGTTGCCGGGTCGACCCGGTTTGGAGAATACGGTTTGGATTTTGGGTGGGGCAGACCGGAAAAAGTGGTGGTTGTGTCGATCGATCAAGGTGAAGCGTTTTCTTTGGTGGAGAGTAAAGATGGAAATGGTGGTGTGGAAGTTGGCTTCTCGCTCAAGAAACATGAAACGGACGTTCTTATTGAATTGCTCTTTAATGGACTAAAAAAGTAATCATTTTTTTTCTTCTCGTCGTGATTAAGATAATAGAAGAAATTAAATTGATTATGTGTTGTTTATGAAAAATAAGTTACAACGATTATTCAACATTTGAAGTGTTGCTTATTCAAGTTTAGAGCAAGAACGTCTACAAAATCACTATTTATACTTTTTAAATAACTTTTCTTTTCTTCTTTTCACTGAAAACGGCTGACAAAGCTGGTTTCTTAAGAGCATCATTATTGGTGTACTATTTTAATATAAATTTGAAGTTAAGAAACTGTGTTAAAAAACTTCTGTTTTTGCTGCTTTATTAATAGAATCCGTTACGGGAATTCTTAAAAAAAAAAAATTAATTATTTTTTTTAAAAAAAATAGAATTTATTTTATTAATTAAACATAGTTACATAAAAATATTACATTTTAAGCATAGATTTTGAAAAATTAAAGCAAAACAACTTTGGAGGAGAAGTTATCAAATTGGATGAAAGTCAAATTAAGATTGAATAAATTAACTCAATAATTCTATCTCCAAGGGGGAAAACGTTTAGTCAACAAAAAAATAGTTATCAAATTGGATAAAAATCAAAATTTATTATTTTCACGAGCCATATAAGTATAATCAGTCATCTTTATATAGTTTTAGATATTATTATAATTCATGCGTCACGGTGTAGGCCAAATCTCGGTGGTGTCCCAAAGTGAATGGATGTATGCCTTTTCTTTCTTTTTGGTCAGATTTGAGATCAACCATCAATATGATATTTTTGACGATTTCATAAAACAAAATTGTCTCTTAAAATTATAAATCGTAGTAAACAAAAGTTACATTAAATCCGAAACACTCATTTTGTAACCTATTAAACTAATCATACTTCAATCATCTCTACAAATAAGGGTTACTTCATCTAGCTTGCATTATATAAGAAATTATTGGATAATCTCTAAAACAATTCGTGGGAGTCTAGGAAACAAATAAAGCAAGAATCCGTTGTATATTTACAAATCAAAGTGCAAATACGAATACAAATACTTGGTTACTACTAGATCTTCTGACTTTGTCAATTTCAGACTACAAACAACAGATTCTGGAATCCTTGGGGAGAAGATTCTCCTGTTGATTCCTTTCTTCTTGTTGAAACTTGACACCACTCACTCACTCTTCTTCTTCCTTCCTCTTTGATCACAATATAGAACAACCTTTTTGAGATTTTCTCTTCTTCCTCTTCTTGTTTTTTGGTGGCTGGAGAACTACCTTGATAGCTGCATCAAACACCGCTTTTACATTCTGTTGAAACGATTATCGATATGAGAAAATCATCAGCAGATTCAATCAGCGGATTCAATACATGAGGTGATATGTGTAGCTGAAGTAGAAGTTTTTGCAAAGATCCACCATCCTTAGGAGCTTCTTAAACCTATAATAGAAGGGGGAAAACATGTCGGATATGCGTTCCGCTAAAATTTTACACAAGATATGGAAAAACATAACCATTAGAAGAATTATCGAAAATATACTTAAGCTCGGCTTGAGAATTAGCCACTTTCGTCTGAATGGAAGGATGTGGAATCGAAATCATTTGAGTCTCAGCTATACCATAAATCGTGTGGCCACAGATCTCACCAACTTTCTTTCTTTTTGTTATCACCAGCATGTAAAAGGGCTCCAAGAATCTCACAAAACCTGCACCAGAAGAATCAACATTGCTCCATGAGTTGAGAACGATACACCGACCTCAAAACAGTGAGTGGTAGTAGAAGAGACTTACCAGTGATTCCATAGCAAGTTGTAATTGATTTAAATCCACCAGACTACTCGTTCCCTTGAATCAACCACCTTGTCAGTTCGTGCATCTCTTCCTTTGTATACCTTGTAGGATCTTCATATATACTTAAATCCTCTTGGTCCCTTCGATCAATCTTAAGAATCCTCCGAAAGCTTTTGTTCTCGTCTCTCCCACTCAGATAAAAATTCTGCACAACCAACCAATTCATTCACAAAATTCAAACCAAAGTGTAGTGATTTTACAGCAGCAATCCGGAATTTTTTTCACTATAAACAATAAAAGCAACATGCTTTTAAGTCTTTAAATTACATAGAAAACTTAGAACCAAAGACTATACATTATGTCAAGCTAAAGGCTCATGATGCGTTACACTACAACCATATGAAACTACCTGAAAAACAGATTCATCTTAGAGAATTTGAATCCAAAACGCAATCAAATTAATTTGTTATTATTATACTATAGTATCGAACAAAATCACAATCCATTAATCATAACAGCATTAACGCAATTATCGGTATATCAGTTACGGATAAACGATCACATTGATGCAAATCAACAGAAATTTTAAACATACAAAGCAAAAGAATGAGAATCGCATAATCAAATATCATAACCTTATGGAAATTAAGAGAAGAGGAGGAGTTTTTTTTTTTTTGTTACCGAAGGAGTGGCGTAGAGCTTGAATTTCTGAAGAACGGCAAGTCAATCAGTGCAGGCCTTGGTTAGAACCGAGGCTCTGATCCCATCAGAGCAAATAAATCTGAAATTCCGAACCTGAAGTGAGTTCGGAGCCGGTTTGACCTCGGTTTGGAAGCGGTCAATAATAGAGAGAAATTAACAGTTCGAGACGAGAAAAACCAGAGCGTGAGGAAATAGAAATCAAAACAGAAATTTCCTAGAAAATAAAAAGTTCAGAAGAAGACGAATCGAGGAAGAAGATAGAGGAGTGGAGCCGTCGAGGATTGTGACCAGGTCGAAAGACGAGTGGAATCCGCCGGAGAAACCAAACGATTCGGCCGGAGACGAAGGAGACGGACATCGCTAGAAGAAGAAGAAAAACGGACATGATGCCACATATAACTTAAGAACCGATTCTTAAGTTGTTTAATTAAGAATTGGTTCTTAAGTCTAAACATGCTTTTTATTAATTAAACAATATTTTATTATAAGAAACCTATTAAGAAACTCATTAAAACCTTGCGCTAACGATGCTCTAAATAATAATCATATTTTAGTCCACTTAATCAAACTACTGTTGAGCGAATTGTACGTATACATATCTTATGGGTAATACTTTATGCTATTTTGTACATGCATATGCATTTTAGATGTGCTTGGTGGTATATGTTTTAATGTGTATATGTACGTATGTTTGCGTATTCTTTTGTAGGCATACACATTGTATATTGCATGTATATATTATTGCATATACATATACGTAGACACAATTTATATGTTATATGTAGATGTTGTTTATTATAATGTAACTAATAATAATATTAATTCATATAAGATTTAATACTATTAGTGTATATAAAAACATAGTTCTATAGTAATATGGATAGGAAAAAGGCCAATTTCAACGGTGCTTTTTTCATATATCAACTAAGATTCAATACATTTTTCAACTTCAACTTACAATTTTTTTTTTAAAACTATATAAACTTTCATATGTGTTTCGATATCAACTTTGATCAAAAAAGTGTTAGTAAAACTGCTGAGTCATACATCATGTGGCATATTCATGTTGAGTCATATGCCACATAGCATATTTTTTTGCTGAAACAGATATCACGTAGACTTTTCAAAAAAAAAATTATTTTGAAGTTTTATGCAATATTTTGGGTCTAAATTTGTTTTGAAACTTATAATGGAGAAACAAAAACACAATTATCAGTTGAATCACATTATCGATTTTTAACCATTTATGTAGTCGTAACAATCGTAAGGCTCCAACCATTAAAAGGTACATTCTTCATTATAAATTTCAAAAAAAAATCTTTTTTATTGTACTATCTTTAAAATCTTTTTTTTTCTTTTCTTTTCGTATTTTTGATAAGAAATTTATTTTATTCATAAAATCTACTCTCTAGTTTTATATCTAATCTATTCATATCTAATCTCTAATTAGATACCAAATTTGCTTTAATAAACATTTTATGCTTTTGTTTAGAACATATATTTTTAATTTAAAGTAATGTAACAAATTTTCTTTTTGTTATTTGCTTAAAACGTGGTTTTACGTGTTTTAATGTATTTTATGAAACTCAAGATTTCTAAAATGTTACTGTTTATTTTTAATCACACATATATATATAAACTGGATTTGTAAAATATATATATATAACATATTATTTCTCATATTTTCTTGACTTTATACATTTAATAATTATTTATTTTAATAAATATTTCGACTACGGTAAAATATATTTATGGGTGTAACATCTGGGAATGGGAAGTTGAATTTATTGTCGGATTAAGAAGCTGAGTTTTACATATCTTATTTAAATCAAATCAAAAGCTGGGGTGTTCAAAAAGGAGAGTCGAAAAGTTTGGGGTTGTTTTTGTTAAGATCTGAAGTTATGAGGCTGTCTTGCAAAGATTAGAAAGTTAGGGAGCTTAAGTGAAATTTAATCAAAAACCTTTAACCGTATAAGCCTTTGTCGAGCCCTAGCCCTAATTCTCTTTTAAGCTTTTCATCGCCACCTTGCCTAAGTTTCTAAGTTCTTGTCGCATGAGAGCAATCAAAGGGAGTGTTTTTGTTGGCTGAGTTTTGTGTTGGTGTCATGTGGTAAGTGGCAAGAGAAGTGTTGGCATCAAGGAGAAAGGAAAGAAGAAGGGAGCTGAGTTGTACGGTGTTGATCGCCAAGTTGGATTGGTCGCCGTAACTCCGATCTGTGCCATTGTTGGATTGCCGTGAGTGGGAAGCGTCAAGTCTCCCTCTCTATATCATCTTCATCATGGTAAGGATCTCTCTTTTGTTGTTTCATGGTTGTCGTTGTTGATCGGAGCTTGTGCGGCCAAGTTCCGATGGGGATGCGTGATGGAGTGGTGGTTTGTGTTGGAGACGTAGAGTGGTGGCGATGATGGAGTATGGTGTTGATGTGGAGATCGATGGTGTTTGACGGAAGTTACATTGTGGTTGAGATCATGAACGACGGTGTCGTCGGTGGTGATCAATACATGGCTTCGTGGTGTCTGGTTGGTTTTGGTTGTCGTCGTTTCTGAATGAGGTTCATCGGAGAGTGGCGTAGATTGGTGGTGATTGGCCACGTCGTTAACGGTGGTTTTGTAGTTGCAGAGTTTTGTACGTAGGAGATGACTTAGCCGATTAAGTCATGTTTTAGTTAAATAATATTTTATTATTAAATTTATTATTTTATTATTTTTAGATCTGCGTTTGGGAGAATTTAGGGTGTAGACAACCCGGAGAATTCTAGAAAGTTACAGAAAAATGTCGTGAAAGTTTTTACTTTGGCTAAGGTGAGTGCAGTACCGTGGTCGGATATTTTTATGGAAATTTTTCTAGGATAATTACGTGCTATGATTTATTTTCTGTGTTTTCTATGATTATCGCTGTTTATTTATTGTTGAAATAAATTCCGAAAAAATTGCTGTTAATTGGTGTTAATTGTGAGATTATTTTCTGTGATATTTCCGTGAATTGCCGTTGAATTAATTTTTGAGAACTAATTGTTTAATCACGTTTTAGTTGTTTAAAATGTCGTTGATTGATTTAATTCATTATTTTGCAGTGAATTAGTTTTTATCAAGTTATTGTTTTGCTGTTTATCGAGTCCAGACATTTAATTATACTGGAGGCATTTTCGTAATTTTCTCCTAATTGATCTAGTGGACGGGTTAATCGCCTCTTCAGTATTTATTAAATATTGACTGCGTTTATTCGTAATGGCGCAGATAAGAGAAAGGATAAAGTTAGCTAAAACTCATGGAATTGCGGTGACAGTAGTTGGTTTGAATTTATTGGTTTATAATAAATATTTATTGCTGAGTTAGCTGAAACTCATGGAACTGCGGTGACAGTTCAAGATGACATACCGGAAAGATGTTTTATTTATTTATTATCACTGTTGTTGTTGGTTGTTTCCGTAAACCGTTAGATTGTTAGTTGGTTTGAATTTATTGGTTTATAATAAATATTTATTGCTGAGTTATTTATTTGTTTCGTCTGTTAGAAGTTATTAGTATTTATGGGAATATTAATATTAAAAAAAAAATGGATTGGGGCGTTTCAATGGTCTGCCACTAACCACGATAAACATTTGTAATCACTAAGCTAAAAATTTTAAACTTGGCCTCAAGGTCTTCGACAACAATAACATCTAACAAAGGCTAGCGCAGGGATGAGGATCATTTCTGTGGGGAACACGTCACCGGGTCACACAGAACTTTGGCGAATAGTTGGTTATTGTCTTGACTGGAAGAGACAAACTCGGCATATAACGTTCCTTCGACAAGAACAAGACCCTCACTGTGCGTGTGAGGTGGGTTTTGTCCATTTGGCGCATAGTCGTGGATCAGCACACATCTCAACCTTTTCTTCGAAGTCCGTGATCCAACACACACACAGACACACAGACAACCACCTATAATAATTTTAACAAGTTAGTTAGTTCTTTGATCATAACCGAAATTTCCCAAGAGGAAGAGAGATTGCTGTTTGCTAAACTACCAGTGGTGTTAAACGTGATCAAGACCGTTCGAGTCAGCCCTGCTACGAACTCATCCAATGACTCAGTCAACTCCTTCAATCTCCCTCTAACCTTCTTTGACTTACGCTGGATTAAATTCCATCCCGGTAAACGAGTCCTTTTCTACAAACTCGCTCAGTCATCACGCGAGTCATTGTACTCGCTGATCCTCCCTAAACTCGAGCTCTCTCTCCCATGCCCTCCGCCATTACCTCCCGCTGGCCGGCTGCGTCGTATGGGGCCCACAAGATCCAAAGCCGTGCATAGTCGTCTCCAAGCATGACACAATCTCACTTACTGTTGCAGAGACCGATACAGACTTCTTCATTATATCCGGCAATGGACTACGTCCAGCGACCGAGTTACATCCCCTTGTACCCGAGTTCTCGGTCTCCGATGACTCGGCGTCGGTGTTTTCTTTGCAAATCACATTATTTCCGAACCAAGGATTCTGTGTTGGCTTTACTGCTCACCATGCTGCCCTCGACGGTAAATCTTGTGCAATGTTTATTAAATCATGGGCTCATATTTGCAGATTACAAGAACAAAATGAACTCCCTCTTTTACCGGATGATCTAACTCCAAGTTTTGATCGTTCGGTCATTAATGTTCCACGTGAACTTGAGTCAAAGGTGATGGAACTACTGTTGTATCTCTCAAAGGACATCAAGAACTTTAAAAGTTTGAAGCCACCTCCCATCAGTGAGATCAGTGCCGAAGTTGTCCGTGCCACGTTTGAGTTAACCGCGGAAAACATAGAGAAACTTCGGGAGCGAGTCAAAAACGAATCAGGTCGCTCTCCACTCGATCTTCATTTGTCAACATTTGTCATAGCCTACGCTTACTCATGGACATGCGTGGTGAAAGCGCGTGGAGGCAACGCGAATAGACCTGTGCGATTTGGGGTATGCAGTAGATTTTAGACAACATCTAGACCAAGTTCCAGCTGAGTACTTTGGGAACTGCCTGATTTCGGTAGGTTGGTTTGAATACGAAGCAAAATTATTTTTAGAAAAAGATTGTTTTATTAAAGCAGTCGAGATTCTAAGCGAATCAGTGAAAGGTTTAGTGTTACGAGGAATAGAGTCACTTTGTGAGGACTACGTAGAGGGAACAATGAAATTGAAACCGGGTGCACAGTTCGGGTCAGTTACAGGGTCAACCCGTTTAGGGATGTACGAAGCAGATTTTGGGTGGGAAAGACCAACTAAAACCAAGTCTTTATCTGTTGACCGCAGCGAAGGATTCTCTATGTCGGAGAGAAGTGCTGGGCCAGGTGGTGTGGAGATGGGAGTATGCTTGAAGGAGAGTGAGATCAACACATTATTAAGTAATGGCCTAAGCGATTAGGCTTTAAAATCATTACTCACTGGTACTCATTTTAGTTTTACATGATTTTTTATATTTTTTTAGTTTTCTTAGATCAGCTAGGGTTGAGCAAGAGTTTCTTAGTATATAATATTAATACTTTTTGGTATAGTTAAATTATATAATTAGAATTCAATATTTTTAAAAAATTGACCACTAATAAAATGATAAGTGTTTTCATAGTCTTTAAGAGCATGTGCAGTAGGTAAAGAGTCTCTCAAATATAATATTTTAATACATATAATTTAATTTAATTATTTATAAAAAATTTAAATAATCAGTGTGAAAGGAGTATTTCAAGGGCTCTTAAGAGTTCTCATTTGATAACCAATTCTCATTTACCGATGAAGATGTCCTTAGTTACCAGCAAACATTATGGGAGAAACAAAAGTTTGTACTACGTTTTAATATAGTTTCATCAAAACCCCAATTTCCCAAAACTTTTGCATTAACTTCGCATACAATATTGTGCGAGTCTTAATTATGCGTTTAAAACATAAATCACTGTTTAAATAGGATCAACCTAGTAGATTCCGAAAGGGACAATCGTTCCCAACTTTCTCTCTTCTCTCTCATCAAAAAGTATATCTATCTTCTTCTTTGTTCTTCTTTCTTGCTTTTAGATCTTCATTGCAGCTCAGCTGCTCGTGGTGGCTGTTGTGGGTAGCGGCGGAAGACACAAACAGAACGGTAGGTTTCTGCTGTTTGTCGAGGCAATTAATACCAGATCCACCCAAATTTGTAAAGGCTCTTCTCGGGTTTTGGCTGTTGAGGATTTGGTTTGAGCCACCGTCCTCTCAGCTTCCGTGTTGTTGTTTTTGCCTGACCGGATCTGAAGATTGCTTGGTCTCGGAAGAAGAAACGATGGTTGACGGAGCCGGAGGCAGAGTGTTAGAACTGACGATTTCTCTTTTTGCTAGGTAGGGGATTAGAGGGATTGGGTATTGGATTGTCTGGGAATCGATCCATTTCGGGAGGTTTGTTGCGGGTTCAGGTTTGGAGGTGAGATCGGCTTTAAGACTGGAACCGATTACTCCGGTCAAAAAGTATCGCCGTCGTAGCCGAGAAGTTGTGGATCTTGTAATCGCCGGAAGTGGTGGGTGTGGCTCCTTTTTTTCCGACAGCCGACCGGTCCTGATCTCTTGCCACCGGAGTTTGTCACCAGTTCTCTTTTTCTATTTTGTAACCGTCGATCCAGGTAAAGGCTATGGCCCATCCCCTTTAATTGAGCTGAATTTAATATAATTGCTTTATTTAAAAAAAAAAAAAAAAAACCTAGTAAGCGAATATATGGTCAGTAGGTTTACGAATGTTAAGTTTATAGGATCTTTAGATGTTAAAGTCCTCTAAACTTAATGTTCATGAAACTGTTGAGTACGATAAATAGATCCGTTTAAAAAAAGACACAATATTGCACGTTGATAAATGAAAATAGTGATTTATGTTAATTATTTTGACCATAAGATACTATCTTAACTGCGGAGTATATATACACAGTAGTGATTTATCATTTATGTTAATTATTTTGACAACAAGATACTATCCTAACTAGATAGAACTCTAATCCAAGTAGGAAACTATATATCTATCCTAAGTACATTTTTCAAGTTGGAGTATGATTGTTACGAATATCTCGTAACAATATCTCCACTATCCTGAATAAAAAGCAAAGAAAAATATGATAGTAAAAATGGGGAAAGAACATAACAAAAGGACCCCTGTTTCCATGGATTGTTTAGTCAATCTGGAATATTAGGAATCAAAAGATCTTCAATGACTGTTATCTTCAATTAGCTGAAACCCTTCTTTAAGCCATCCTCAAAACCGCCCAAAACAACCCAGCCTCGCTCATCATCGCCACATACATCACAGAGAGTGCATGCAGATTTTATCTAAATCTTCTCCAATGCGGCCTAGAAAGCGAGAGCATGATTTGGCTGGATCTCCAAAAGAAGATCGGATACAGTGATAAGCCAAGGCACCACCACTTCAGACTGTTGTCGATCGCCTCTCATGTCGGAAGCTACATCACTTCTTCTGACTGTCCATCACGCTCATGATCTGGATTACAAACACCTTCTAGTAGCTTCCGATTTGGAGCAGCTAATCAAAACTCTCAAAGTGGAAACCCCTTCAAAGGAACTCCATGGGACTCTCCACGATATCCTCTTTGTAACCTCTCTTTTCGATTATGTTTTGCTTACCTTCGTTCCAAGAGAAAGAAATCAAATAGATGATGCTCTTGCAAAAGATGCTTTGAGAAGCAGTGTACCATAATCGGTTTATGTCTAATGAATTTCACTCTTTGAATAAAAATAAAATCTAACAAAAAAATGAAATAAAACATGAAAAAACTGCATGGAAATTTGTGAATTCCTATAACTATGATAAAGTTTGCACAAAACAGTCTTCTTATGCATTTCTTGTGTAAACGCTTATAAACATATACAAGATAGTTAGGTTATGTATGTAAATTAATTAAAAAAACTCTTTCACTAAAATAAAAGTTTACAAGGAATCGAACAAGAACCGTAGAGCCAAGATAAATAGAGCATGTCAATTTCTTGACCAACATAGCTTCAAAGCTTCACCATGCTTTGAGCCCAAGTTAACAAGTGTGATGGATTTTGTTGGGATATAAACCAACGTCCCACATCGGAAGATTAGAAAAAAAATTATCTAATATATAAGTCAAGTCAATCACCAATTAGTATGAGGCCTTTTGAGAATGAGCCCAGGCCCAAAAACAAATCCGTGCGGACTTGGCCAGTTGGCCAAAAGCAGACAATATCATACTAATTTGGAATTGACTTGGGCCTGCAGAAACAAGTGGTATCAGAGCCATATTCAGAAAAGTGGACCTAGGAAGTGGTGTGGGCCTGCATGTTCGTTGTGGGAGGAGACCTCAATAAGACCTAGCGATTAAGGGGGTTTCGGTGCCTGGGTGCCAAGGTTTCGCTAGAGGAGAGACTACGGTTCGTGGTCCTTGGTTTGAGAAACCAATGTCCCACATCGGAAGATTTGAAAAATTTGTCTAATACATAAATCAAGTCAATCACCAATTAGTATGTGACCTTTTGGGAAGGAGCCCAAAAACAAATCCATGCGGGCTTGGCAAGTTGGCCCAAAGCAGACAATATCATACTAATAGAAAATTGATTTGGACCTGCAGAAGCCCATCAAATTTGTTCCTAACCACCCTTCTTTTGATAAATAGATCGATAGAACAGAAATAGTCTACTGTGAAACCATGGGTTGTGTTTCTTCCCGATTTCATACGTACTCACCTGCCACCCTTGTAGAAGAGCCAAAGATAAAGCACGGTTTGGTGAAGTCGATAGTCGATAGTAGCCATGACAAGACAAGGTCCCAAGACATAAGAGCGTAGAGTAGATGAAGCTTTTGAGTAGGGGGAGTCCAAATTTCCTTAGAGAAGGAGTACTCGAACAAGATGGTTGCATGATTCGTTTGATGAACCACATAGAAGACAAGTGTGCTCAACATCTTGACCCCTGAGACACAGAGTTTTAACCCAAAATAATTCTGCAAGTGCACAGACAATCGCAGTAATATTAAAGGGATCGAATCCACAAGGACCAAGGTTACACTATGAATTTATGAGATTTTGTAAATAAAGCTAAGACAAAATATGAGATTGATTTCGAAACTGAATTGCAATTAAATTAAAGCGGTATAAAACTAATAAAGACAAGCACTAGATCAAGGTAATTCGCAGGTGATTCAGAGATGAGAACTTAACAACTATTCAGGATCTAATTCAGCAAAGGTCTAGAACTCAAACATAAAAATAAGACCGACCCACTCTCGTGGCGTCGACAACTTTATCTAACAACCTAAATACCTAAACTCTCGCTTGGACCTAGAGATGCAGATAAACATTAACGAATGGGTTCAATATGTTCACAACCAGCCGTACCAACTCTCGTCACCTACGTCTGATAAAGTGGCTGCACCTGATTCGGTTATAAATAAAAACACTAAACGAAAACATGAAAAATAAAATCTATTAAAAAAAAAATAAATTAGCAACGGACCTCTCCCCCGGACTTAAATCACACCCTCTCTGGTGTGAAAAGATCTAAGGGATTAGTCAAAAAACAAAAGAAAATAACAATGGATAATACAATGGTGAAAAAAAAATAAAAGAAAAAGTCACCGCGTTGAAGCGGTAGCCAGTCCATCGCCGCTAACTCTCCTCCGTCGTCGCCTCCGAGGCTTGCTACTGTCAGATGTGCTGGGCGAGGGATGAGGCTGAGCATCTGCGGTAGCCGTGTTGTGGCAGCATCCTCGGGACAATGTCTGCATGATCTGGGGGTCGAAGAGCGCTAGGAGGTGGCGTAGTCAAGGAGGTCTGGATGTGGCCGAAAGCGAGGTCGTCTACTGTGAGGAGCTGTGTAAGTGCCTTGTTGGGGAGAGCACAGAACTGGATCTCGCCGTCGGCATTGAGGAACCGATATGTAGTCGGGTCGCGGAGAATCTTGGATGATACCAAGTGGGCGGTATCCATCCGCTCTACCCTTGTTATGCTAGTGGCACCGGAAAGATCGACGCGGAGGTGGCGGAAAAGGAAGGTGAGGAGGCTGCCTATGCGCTCAGTCCGTGGCTGGGAGCCGCTGGTGGAGCTATCCTTGATAGCGCATATGGTCTCCGCGAATCGGATGCCAAGGTTGGCTCGGTAAGCGTCGACTCGCTCCGGACTTCCGTTACCTAGCAAAGTGTGACAGCCCAAATACAACATCAAGTGGGCATCGATGTGTACCTCATTCCCGACATCTCGGTTGAATAGCATGTTGCTAAAAATCCAAGCGCACACACGGATGGCGGGATGGCAGAAGCGGGTATGGCTCGCCGAGTTGGAGCGGTAAGGGCCGGAGGCGATGGTGTCCCAAAAGCTGCTGGACTGTGAGAACTTCTTGGGAAAGGCCAGCGCCTTGACCTCGTGGTGGAACCCGAAGATGATGCAAAAACACTTCATACTAATGATAAACTTCTTCCCATCGGTAAAGAATGAAAAAGTGGCTTCCTCGAAGGTAGGGCGCTCCGGATCGGCGTAGGTGAGACGGGCAGTAGCCAAGCATTGTCACGTGAGGTCCTGGAAGAGGACATACTCCTCCAAGGCGAAGGTCATGCATTTGGCGTGGTAGAGGATGTGTTGCACCTCGTCGTGAATGCCCAAGGCGCGGAGGGTGTCGCTGCACATGAACCGCGTCGGCTCGATCTTCACTCTCAGCAGCTGGTTGTAGTAAAATGACGCCTTTTGGTCCCATTGGGTGGAGGACTGTGGCGAAAGGGTGTCATCGGCGAGATAAAGGCTTCGTTTTCCACGCGGGGCCACAGGTGTGTGATTGGACGCGTGGCGGGAGTGAAGGAAGAACCGGCATGAGTCTTGTCCTTGGTTCTTAAGAAACGCTGCCTAGGTGCCATGGTGGTAGAGAGATCGGCGGTGGTGAGTGAGGTGGAGGCGAGATGAGGAGCGCGAGAACTTGTGGGGCGCGGCGTGGTGGATGCGCGAGGAAGATGAGGGAGCGCGAGGGAGATCGCGAGAGAGAGGGAAGATCTAGCGGTATGGAAACAGGCGTGAAGCCTGACGAGGAAAGAGGGTTTGGTGGCGAGGAGATGAAAATCTAGAAGGGAATGAGAGGAAAAGAAAAGAAAAAGGGTTAGTATAAATAGGAATTGAAAAAGTGGAGGGGGTTACCAAGTAGGGTTTCCGCGTGGAAGAGTGGGGAAGTGGGGGCGGTTACAGGCCGTTGAAATCGGGCTTCTACTTTGATCTGACGTGCATCTTCCTAAGGGTGGCACCATGAGAACCCTCAAAGTCCATGACATGCTCGCCCAGGGTCTAGCGTGACCGGAGACCAAAGTGGGAGACTAGGCCTGAAACTGTAACCGTCCCACTGGCTCAACTTAACATCCTCTCCTTTTTTCTTTTCTATTCATGCTTCGGGTTCCCATCTGCGCCGGATCCCCCCCCCGCGATCTCCCCCTGCGCTCCTGATCTCGTTCGCCCCGCGCGCCTACCTCGCGCCTCCACCCCACTCATCGCCGCCGATCTCTCCACCACCATGGCACCAAGGCAGCGTTTATCCAGCACCAACGGCAAGGCTCACGCCATTTCTACTTCCGCCCCCGCCGCGCGTCTAATCACGCATCCGTGGCCCCGCACGAAAAACGAAGCCTTTGCCCTTTCTGATGACACTCTTCCGCCACAGTCCTCCATCCAATGGGAGCAAAAGGCGTCATTCTACTACAACCAACTGCTGAGGGTGAAGATCAAACCGACGCGGTTCATGTGCAGCGACACTCTCCGCGCCTTGTGCATTCACGACGAGGTGCAACACATCCTCTATCACGCCCAATGCATGACCTTCGCCTTGGAGAAGGATGTCCTCTTCCTGGCCCTCACGCGATAATGCTTGGCTGCTGCCCGTCTCACCTACGCCGATCCAGAGCGTCCAACCTTCGAGGAAGTTTAGCATTAGCATGGAGGACTTTTACATCATCTTCGGGTTTTAGCACGAGGTCAAGGCACTGGCCTTTCCTAAAAAGTTCTCACAGTCTAGCAGCTTTTGCGACACCATCGCCTCCAGCCCTTACCGTTCCAACTCGGCGAGCCAAACCCACCTCCGCCATCCGTGTGTGCGCTCGAATTTTTAACAACATGCTATTCAACCGAGATGTCAGGAATGAGGTACATATCGATGCGCTCTTGATGGTGTATTTGGGCTGTCACTCTTTGCTAGGTAACGGAAGTCCGGAGGGAGTCGACGCTTACCGAGCCAACCTTGGCATCCGATTCGCGGAGATTATATGCGCTATTAAGGATAGCTCCACCGGCGGCTCCCAGCCACAAACTGAGCGCATAGGCAGCCTCCCCACCTCCTTTTTCCGTCACCTCCTCGTCGATCTTTCCGGTGCCACTTGTGTAACAAGGGTGGAGCGGATGGATACCGCTGTACATATTGGTTCCTCGATGCGAACGCGACCCAGTTCTGTGCTCTCCCCAATAAGGCACTTACACAGCTTCTCACAGCGAACGACCTCGCTTTCCGGCCACATCCGGACACCGATGACATGTCCGCTGATTGAGAACTTAACTCCGATCACAGTTTTAACCTAAATAATTACTGCAAGTCTTATGACAATCGTAGTATTAAAGGGATCGAATTTACAAGGACCAAGGTTACACTATGAATATATGAGATTTTGTAAATAAAGCTAAGACAAAATATGAGATTGATTTCGAAACTGAATTGCAATTAAATTAAAGCGGTATAAAACTAATAAAGATAAGCACTAGATCAAGGTAATTCGCAGGTGATTTAGAGATGAGAACTTAGCAACTATTCAGGATCTATAACTCAAACATAAAAATAAGACCGATCCACTCTCGTGGCGTCGGCAACTTTATCTAACAACCTAAATACCTAAACTCTCGCTTGGACCTAGAAATGCAGATAAGCATTAACGAATGGGTTCAATATGTTCACAACCAGCCGCACCAACTCTCGTCACCTACGTCTGATTGCTCACCAATGTCTTTTCTAGCAACCTAAAACACTCTCGCGAATAGGTTTAACCTAAAATCATAAACTAAGTGATCAGTTTAGCTTAAGCATTAAATTCAACTAGAGGTGAAGACAGTATGTATTTATGCATCCTATTTGTGTCAAGTTAAATCATCTCATGAATAGCTTTGAAAAAATCCTAATCTAGTTAATAGACTACTCAGACATGGAAGAAGAAAACATAGCAATGGAATAAAAGGAATTCATGAATAAATACTGAAAAGTAACAAGGTTCAGAATTCTTCTCAAAACAAAGTATGGATGATCTCCAAGTCTAAGCAATTGAAAACAAGGAAGATGGGAACAAGAACTAGGCGATGGCGACAAAGGAGGAGAAGGAGAGGATCTTCAAGCAGCTTCTGATTTTTCTCCAAGGAAAAGGACGTTTCTTTTAAGAAAGGCTGCTGACCTATTTAATCACCCAAAATTAGGTCAACTTGGGCTCTTTAATTTTCTCTGGCGGCGGAGCATGTGCTCCATCGGGTGCTCGCGTGTAAATTCGGCCCTTTTGCTTAAATTCCAGATCTTTTTGCTCCAAAAGCCCATTTAGCTCCAGTCCATCCAATTTGTGCTCCAAGACTTCATTCTGACCTGTTAAGACTCAAAATAGACTCGAAAGACACTAAAAACGACTATAAAACATTAGTAAATATGAGTCAAAATCATCATATATCAACCCCAAGAGGCAACCCGGTTGGGTGAAGAGCCAAGCAGTCATAGAGTGTTTAGGCACCATAGCTTTTTGCCATATAAGAAAAAAACCAAGAGACATTTGACTGAGAATGATGAATTGATTCCCAGACATTTCTTGAAAGGAATCTATTTGAGATCTTATCCCCCACATACCAGATTACAATATCACTAACTTCATATCACTAGCGCTTTCTCTCAAGAGTGAACCGTATCTCCTTCTGAAAACCTAGCGCCATCGTTTCCTTTCCGCTAGGTTTTTATTTTAATGCAATAACAATGATGGAGAACAAGAGAATGTTTCTATTTTTCTGTTTAAATATAAGACCGCGGTCTTAACCGTATATCTGCAAATATTAAGCGGTTCAGGTTAGGATTTCAATTTTCATGACCGCAGCCCTCGCGGGCCATCCCATCACAACCTGCCAAAAAAAAGCCCGCATTGGTTAGGACCGAAAACCTGCGGGTTAGGCCTAATTAACAGCTCTACTATATCCCGATCCCTATACCATGATTTTTTTTATGACCTCCCTATATAATGATTTATGGCCACGATACCATCTTTGTTTGTTTTCATACACAAAATTTTGTATGTTCTTTTTTGCTCTAAAAATCAATTTAAAATTTGCAGACTTTGTCAACAAGAAATGCATATAAGCATTTACATAGGGTCAACAAAATAAATAACTATCAACGATCGAAAAATTAGTTTTTTTAGCAGTTATTTTCTTTTATTTAGTTCTCTCTCATCTATATTCAAATCTGGACAAAAATATCCCTCATGATTTTATCGGGATAAATATTTTGTTAACGAACAAAATATTTGGGAGAAATAAATATCCAATGTTAATGAATAAGTGTTTTATTAACATGATAAAAAAACTTTATACCATGTGACATATATAGATTCGCATCTAAACTATTATTTAATGAGATATAAAATATGTTGTCCATATAGTAATGTATTTATCTGGCGGATGATGGATAAAGTTGCTAGCGATAACTTATTTGTTAACATGTAATAATATTTATCAGTATAACACAATATATATATCATGTTAATAAATAAATTATCGCTAAAAACTTGATTCATCATTGGTCGGATACATACATTACTATGTAAACATCATATTTGATACCACATTAAATAATCACTTAGTTGTGATTCCATATATGTCATATAATACAATATTTATTTATCGTGCTAACAAAATAATTATCCGCTAATATTTGAGCTAATTTTTTCTAAATATTTGATCGTTAACAAAATATTTATCCCATAAAAATTGTGTTAAGGATATTTTTATCCATATTTTAATGAGATAGGATGAGGGAGAAATGAATGTGAGAGAACTAATTAAATGGTTCTCAATAGCCATTCTTTATAATTACCTGTTTACATATGCTTACGTGTTTTACATTTACATATACATAATATTAATGTTGAGCTTATTAATTACAAAATACAATAATTAACAATAATAATTAATTACGAAATGATCTTATTTAACTTATCTAACTAATAATATTTTTTTGGTCGAAACCTAAGTAATAATTAAAATAGGCATATTAGGTGATAATGTATGTATCAAATCGAATCAAATCAGATCCAATCAAACTTGTCCAATAAAATTTATAATTAGTTGAACTGTTCAAAATAAAATAACCAAAAAACTAATGCATTGGACAAGTAATCTATGAAATAAAAAACCAAAAAAATATTTGTTTCAGTTCAAAATTAACAACCCCAAACAAAAAGGAAGAAAAAAAAACTAATGCATGGGGTGCCACTTTCTTCCACGTTCATGATTCTTGAAAATCAAAGATTACACATCTCAACGTTGCATCTAAATCTCAACCTTTTATCCCAATTAAAAACTAATCAAATAATGTAAGAAGCCATATTTAATTAAAGAACTCATATTATAAATAAAAACACAGAGACACAACCAATACTTTTAACTAGTTACTTATTTCTTTGAACCAAACAATTTCAGAGGAAAAGATCGCTGTTTGCTAAGATACCAATGGCGTTAAACGTGATCAAGACCGTTCGAGTCAGCCCTGCTACAAACTCATCCAATGACTCACTCAACTCCTTCAATCTCCCTCTCACCTTCTTTGACTTACATTGGATAAAATTCCATCCCGGTCAAAGAGTCATTTTCTACAAACTCACCGAGTCAACACGCGAGTCATTCTACTCTCTGATTCTCCCTAAGCTCGAGCTCTCTCTCTCTCTTGTCCTCCGCCGGCCACCTCACGTGTGAGCCACAAGATCCAAAGCCGTGTATCATCGTCTCAAAACATGACACAGTGTCGCTTACTGTCGCAGAGACTGACGCTGACTTCTTCTTTGTATCTGGCAATGGACTACGTCCGGCGATCGAGTTACACCCCCTGATACCTTTGTTAACGGTTTCCGATGACTCTGCGTCCGTGCTTTCGTTGCAAATCACGTTATTTCCGAACCAAGGATTCTGTGTCGGGTTTACAGCTCACCATGCTGTCCTCGATGGTAAATCGTGTGCAATGTTTATAAAATCATGGGCTCATATTTGCAGATTACAAGAACATAATGAAGTCCCTCTTTTACCGGATGATCTAATTCCAAGTTTCGATCGTACGGTCATTAATGTTCCACGTGAACTTGAGTCAAAGATGATGGAACACTTGTTTTATATCTCTAAGGACAACGAAAACTTCAAAAGTCTGAAGCCACCTCCCATGAGTGAGATCAGCGCTGCTGTTTTCCATGCCACGTTTGAGTTAACAGGGGAGAACATAGAGAAACTTCGGGAACGAGTCAAGAATGAATCAGCTCGCTCTCCACTTGACCTTCACTTGTCAACATTTGTGGTCGCGTACGCTTACACGTGGACGTGCATGGTGAAAGCGCATGGAGGCAACGCGAATAGACTGGTGCAATTGCGGTATGTAGCTGACTTTAGACAACGGTTAGGCACACCAGTTCCAGCTGCATACTTTGGGAACTGCGTGTTTTTGATAGGTTGGTTTGAATACGAAGCGAAAACATTTTTAGAACAAGATGGTTTTATTAAAGCAGTTGAGATTCTAAGCGATTCAGTGAAAGGTTTGGGTTCGAGAGGAGTAGAGTCACTTTGTGAGGACTTTGTGGAGGGAACGAAGAACTTTAAACTGGGTACACAGTTCGGGTCAGTTGTAGGGTCAAACCATTTAGGGCTGTACGAAGCAGATTTTGGGTGGGGCAGACCAACTAAAACCGAGTGTTTAACTATTGATCGCATACAAGGATTCTCTATGACAGAGAGAAGGGATGAACCAGGTGGTGTGGAGATGGGAGTATGCTTGAAGAAGACTGAGATGAACATGTTTCTTTCTTTATTTAATAATGGCCTAAGCTATTAGCCTTTTAAATCATTACTCAGGAATAATATGTCATGTTTTCAAAGTTGAATTACAACTCAATGGTACTCATTACTGATTGATGTTTTAGTACATGATATTTATCTTCTTTTTTTTTTTTTTCCTTGTAATCACCAGCACACATTATGGGAGAAACACAAGTTCGTATATATGTTAAAATTGCTTGTTCTTTGAGTTTCATCAAAACTCCTATTCCCCAAAACTTTTGCACTAACGTGCAGTATTGTGTGAACCTTAATACTGCGTTTAAAACATAAATCATTCTTTCTAAATAGGATCAAATAGTAAGCACTAGTAAGCTAATATATGGTCTGTAGGTTTACGAATGTTAAGTTTATAGGATCTTTAGATGTTAAAGTCCTCTAAACTTAATATTCATGAAACTGCAGAGTTCGTTAAATAGATCCGTTTTTATAAAGACACAATATTGCACGTTGACAAATGAAAAAACGCAAGACATAATTTTTTCAACAATATATATACAATAGTGATTTATGTTAATTATTTTGACAACCAGACACTATCCTAACTAGATAGAATTCTAATCCAAATAGGAAACTATATATCCTAAGTACATTTTTCAAGTTGGAGTATGATTGTTACAAATATCTAAGTTGACAAAAAGATACTTAAACTGAACGAGTCCTATGTTCCAATTGTTCTTATCGACTTGGCTGATCTCCTAACAATATCTCCACCATCGGGAATAAAAAAAAAGCAAAGAAAAATATGATAGTAAAAATGGGGAAAGAACATAACTAAAGAAGGACCCCTGTTTTCATGGATTGGTTGGTCAATCTGGAATACTAGGAATCAAAAGATCTTCAATCAGCTGAAACCCTTCTCCAAGCGATCCTCAACGCTCGTGAATGGCAATCAGCGCAGATTAAACCGCCCAAAACAACCCAGCCTCGTTCATCATCGCCACCAACACCGCAGAGAGCAGATGCAGATTTGATCTAAATCTTCGATTCTTCGCTAATGCGGCCTCGAAATCAGAGAGTCGATATGCAGGAATTGGCTGGATCTCCAAAAGCAGATCGGATACAGTAATAAGCCAAGGCACCGCCACTTCAGACTACTGTCGATAAGCTACACCACTTCTTCTAGCTCTCCATTACGCTCACGATCTAGATTAAAAACACTTACTAGTCGCTTCTGATTCGCAACAGCTAATCAAACCTCTCAAATTGGAGACCTCTTCAAAGGAACTCCATGGGACTCTCCATGATATCCTCTTTCTAACCTCTCTTTACGATTATGTTTTGTTTACCTTCGTTCCAAGAGAAGGAAATCAACTAGCTGATGCTCTTGCAAAAGATGCTTTGAGAAGCATTGTACCAGAACCGGTTTAAGTCTAATGAATTTCAGCCTTTGCACAAAAATAAAACATAACAAAAGAACGAAATAAAACATGAAGAAACTGCATGCAAATTTGTGAAATCCTAGAAGGTTATGTATTTCTTATGTAAATTAAACGCTTATATATATATATATATATAAGATAGCTAGGTTATGTATGTAAATCAACACTTCTTTTATTTTCGTAAACTTTTTTTTCTTTCACGAAAATAAAAGTTTACAAAGGAATCAAACAAAAACCATAGAGCCAAGATAAATAGAGCATGTCAATTTCTTGCCAACAGAGCTTCAAAGCTTCACCATGCTTTGAGCCCAAGTTAACAAGAGCGATGAATTTGTTCCTAATCACCCTTCTTTTGATAAACAGATCAACGAAACAGAGGTAGTAGTTTCTTTCCTGCCTTTGAGAGGCAAAAAAACCCAAAACCTCTCAAACCTCTCACCGCGGTAATCTTCCGATCTCCCTTTTCCGCGAGGGGTGGTTCTCAACGCTGCCGGAAAAGGGAGCCCTGTCGTTTTTATTTTCTCTCTCGGCTACTGGTTCTAAGTGGTTGCAAGGAAGCGGCACTAGATCTTGAGTTTTGTTAGGCTCGCGATTTCTTGGTTGCTTGGTGTTCGTTTGGTCCGGTTGCTCTCTTTGTGTATGGTTCGGCTGATCTCCCTCCTCTGGATTCTTGAGGACTGTGTCTTGGGGTTGGATCGATTTGAGCAGTTTCATCTTTGAAAGCACTCAGCGATTTTTTCTCCTTGCTTCCCCTCTGTGAGTTCCTACTCAAGCGTTGTTTGGCGTTTTCATGGGTCTTAGTTGGGTTTGGAGTAAGGATTTGTTCTCTTTGGTTCGAGGAGGACGGCTAAAGGTTTGAATTTTGCTGTCTCCTTGATACGTTCCAAACTTGAACCCGATCAAGTCAAGAACATAACCCCAAAACACTAAGCTTTAAACCCGATTAAAGCCAAAGACAAAACAAGAACAAGTTACTTCAATTTTCAATATCTTTTTTTAGTAATCGTTGAAGTTTAAATACAACAAGAGAAAGAAACTAACCACTAAACCTATAACTAAGAAACGTGGAGAAGTGGGTTACAATCCCATTAATTTAGGAGTGATTATGTTCTCATCACTCCTCCTTATCCTAGATCTCGCCTTTGTCTCTCTAGTAGCGAGCTAGGCCCAAAGATTTTTGCTGGTTCGTAGCCCCATCTATTCGTCGTCTTCCACTTTAGAATTATTTTCGAGTTAACATCTGTGTAAGTTTCTCGGAATCAGTCTGGTTGGATCTAGTTCTCGTCAGTTGTAGTTGGTGTAGCTTTGTAGGTCGCTCATCGAAGATCAGTCAAGATGATTTGTTTTCTTCCCCTTTTCAACTAGTTGTGTCTTCATTGTTGTGGTTGTTGACTCGCTTGGGGTAGTTGCCAAATCGTTGAAGGCGTTCTCTCTTTTCCCCTTGCCTTCCCGTTTATTAGTTTAGGCAAATCACTTAGTTTTCGTACGTAATTAGTTTAGAGGAAGATCTTAACGCTATTATTTAATTTAACTTGATTTTATGGACTATTTCTAAAACAATTTAGACACATGAAGCTACAATGACCTGAATACTTCGATGGACGATCACCTACTTATGGACACTTACATGATATGACGAACAAGATACTTAGATAATCCTTGTTTGTTTTCATAAAAAAGAATTTGTATGTTCTTCTTTACCCTAAAAGTCAATTTAAAATTTGCAGACTTTGCCAACTGTATGAAATAATGCAGAAATGTTTTAAATGAAATTCATGTTTTACATTTACATATACATAATATTAATGTTGAGCTTATTACAAAATTTAATAATTTAATAATACTAAATTATGTAATGATCTTATTAATACGCATGTTAGGTGATTTGTGTTTGAAAACCGAATCAAATCCAATCAAATCAAACTTGTCCAATAAAATTTAATAATACCATGATTTTTTTATGACCTCCCTTTATCATGATTCAGGCCACGATACCATCCTTGTTTGTTTTCATAAAAAAAAATTTTGTATGTTCTTTTTTGCTCTAAAAATCAATTTAAAATTTGCAGACTTTGTCATGTGAAATAATGCAGAAATGCTTTTGATGAAATTTATGTTTTACATTTACATATGCATAATATTAATGTTGAGCTTATTAATTACTAAATACAATAATTTAACAATACTAATTAATTACGTAATGATCTTATTCAACTTATCTAAGTAATATATATATATATATATATATATATATATATTTTGGTCGAAATCTAATTAATAATTAAAATACGCATATTTAGGTGATAATATGTGTATATAATACTTTCAGTAAGTTAATTATTTCTTTGATATTAATCGAGAATTTCCCAGAGGAAGAAAGATTGCTAAGCTACCACCAATGGCGTTAAAAGTGATCAAGACCGTTCGAGTCAGACCTGCTACAAACTCATCCAATGACTCAGTCAACTCCTTCAATCTCCCTCTAATCTTCTTTGACTTACAATGGACAAAAATCGCACCGGTCTGTTTGTGTTGCCTCCACGCGCTTTCACTACGCACGTCCATGCGTAAGCGTACGCAATGACAAATGTTGACAAGTGAGGTCGAGTGGAGAGCGAACTTATTCGTTCTTGACTCGCTCCCGAAGTTTCTTTATGTTCTCCGAGGTTAACTCAAACATGGCACGGACAATATCCGTACTGATCTCACTGATGGGACGTGGCTTCAAACTTTTGTAGTTGTCTCTATCCTTTGACAGTTCCATAATCATTGACTCAAGTTCACGTGGAACATTAATGACAGTACGATCGAAACTTGGAGTTAGATCATCAGGAAAAGTTTTACCGGATAATCTAACTCCAATCGGAGCTTTAGACAACGACTAGGCCCACAAGTTCCAGCCGAATACTTTGGGAACTGCGTGTTTTCGATAGGTTGGTTTCAATACGAAGCGAGAGTGTTTTTGGAACAAGATGGTTTTATTAAAGCAGTCGAGATTCTTGGCGATTCAGTGAAAGGTTTGGATTCACGAGGAATAGAGTCATTTTTGTTGAAGTATAATCATATCTCACATAATGCAAAGTCACATTTACATATGTTAGTTATTAAACAAAGAGTCACGAAGTTGTCTTTTGTAAAGTCGTGTCTTTTACACATTCGTGTTGTTTAAACATACTGTTTCGTTTGTATAAGTAATAGATCGAGTCCATCATTGTAACACAGTTAGTAATCATCAATCATAATAAAAGTTTATATTCACATCACAAAAGTTCTACATGGTATCAGAGCTTTACGATTGAGAGAGGACCAAAGAGAAAACACTAGTATTCGCATACGTTAATCGCAAAATAAGCCGAGACAATGCAAGGCTCTTCACATCAAGTGATTCCCATATTCGATGGGGAGAAGTACGACTTCTGGAGCATTAAGATGGCAACCATTTTCAGGACTAAGAAATTATGGTCCGTGGTTGAAGAAGGTGTGCCGGCCGAACTGGTACAAGAGCAAGAAACCCCTGAAACAGCAAGGGCTAAATCGCTTAGAGAAGAAGCGATGATGAATGATACGATGGCACTGCAAATTTTGCAAACTGTCGTGACGGATCAGATATTCTCACGAATTGCAGCAGCACTAACATCAAAGGAGGCATGGGATGCATTAAAGGCTGAGTATCAAGGATCTCCTCAAGTCCGATTGATTAAGCTTCAATCGTTGCGTAGGGAGTACGAAAACTTGAAGATGTATGATAATGAGGACATTAAGACATTCACCGATAAGTTAATTATTTTGGAAAATCAATTAACTTATCATGGTGAAAAGAAGACTGACTACCAAATTATACAGAAGATACTCATCTCTTTCCCAGCCAAGTTCGATAGCATTGTTAGCGTTTTGGAGCAAACTCGCGACTTGACTTCATTAACAATGACAGAGCTGATCGGTATTTTGAAAGCACATGAAGCAAGAGTGGCTGCAAGAGAAGAAAGCACTAATGAAGGAGCATTTAATGCTCGCACAAAAGGAAGAGATTCCGGTTTCAAACGAGACAACACCAAGAGCCGTGTGAATCAAGGCAAGAAGTGGTGTAAGTTTTGCAAGAGAAGCAACCACACAGAAAATGAGTGTTGGAAGAAACCGAAGGAAAATGATTATGGCAAGAATTAAAAGAGTAACAAAGAGTGTTACAATTGTGGTAGGATCGGCCACTATGCAAATAAGTGTCGCTCAAAGAAAAAGGAAAGAGCGCATGTAAGTCTCGAAGATGAAGATTTGGTTGAAGATCATATGTTGTTTAGTGCAAGTGAAGAAGCATTAACAAAAATAAGAGAAGACATTTGGTTAATAGACAGTGGATGCACTAACCACATGACAAAAGAAGAGAGATATTTTTCGAAGATCGATAGAAGTATCAAGGTTCCGATAAGAGTCAGAAATGGAGAAATAGTCATGACAGCCGGTAAAGAAAATATTACCGTCATGACAAGTTATGGCAAAAAAATCATTAAAAACATCTTCTTGGTGCCTGGTTTGGAGAAGAATTTGTTGAGTGTTCCTTAAATTATTTCAAGCGGTTATCAAGTGAGTTTTAAAGAGAAGAAATGCATCATTATAGATGCAGATGGCAAGAAGATTATGGTCATTCCAATGACTCATAACAGCTTCAGAATCAAGTTGGGTTCAGTTCAAGGAGAAGCTATGAATGCAAGTGAGCAAGAGGAGATGGAAACATGGCACAAGAGACTTGGTCATGTAGGCAACACACGGTTGCAACAAATGCAAGACAAAGATTTGGTAAATGGATTACCAAAGTTCAAAGTCAACAAAGAAGTATGTGAGGCGTGTAACCTTGAAAAACAATTACGCAAGAGTTTTCCAAAAGAATCTCAAACGAAGACAAGAGAGAAGCTTGAGATTGTACATACAGATGTATATGGACCGATGTAGCACCAATCACTTGATGGAAGCCGTTACTTCTTATTGTTTTTGGATGATTATACTCACATGTGTTGGGTATACTTCTTAAAACAAAAATCGGAGACCTTCTTGATGTTTAAGAAGTTCAAAGCAATGGTGGAAAAACAATCAGATTGTTTCATCAAGACTTTAAGATCCGATGGAGGTGGTGAGTTCACTTCACAAGAATTCAACCAGTTTTGTGAAGAAGAAGGAATTATTAGGCAAGTCACTTTGCCTTATTCACCACAGCAAAATGGTGCAGCAGAACGAAAGAATAGATCCTTGGTGGAGATGGCAAGAACGATGCTTGCTGAGAAAGGTTTACCGCTCAATTATGGACAGAAGCAGTATACACCTCGTCCTATCTGCAAAACCGTCTACCATCAAGGGCAATAGAAGATGATGTGACGCCTATAGAGAAGTGGTGTGGACACAAGCCAAATGTGTCACACTTAAAGATTTTTGGGAGTATATGCTATGTGCATATTGCGGATCAAAAGAGGAGAAAGTTATACGTTAAAGCAAAATGTGGAATCCTCATTGGCTATAGCAATCAATCGAAAGGTTATAGAATTTTCATCTTGGAGAATGAGAAGATTGAAGTGTCAAGAGATGTTGAGATTGAAGAAAACAAGAAATGGGATTAGGATAAACAAGAAGAAGTCAAGAAGACTATTGTCTTATCCATGAGCAATTCACAAGAATCAAAAGATAAACGTGAGAATATCTCCAGCCCCGTTTCTTTTGATTATGGTGACTATGATGACCATGAAGAAGGAGAAACTTCTGAATCGCCAAAGAAATTCAGATCCATGGATGAAATCTTGGAGATAGCACCGAGAGTGGAGCTTGAAGAAGTGGCTCAAATTATAGAAGCATGTCTTCTTGCACATGAAGAACCGCAAACTTACAATGAGGCTTGCGAAAACAAAGAATGGAGAAAAGCCATGAATGAAAAAATAGAGATGATTGAGAAAAACAAGACTTGGAAACTTGTAGACAAGCCGGAAAAGAAGAATGTGATAAGCGTGAAGTAGATTTATAAGATCAAGACGGATGCAAATGGCAATCCGATCAAACACAAGGCAAGGCTAGTTGCAAGAGGTTTTTCTCAAGAATATAGAGTCGATTATCTTGAGACATTTGCCCCGGTCTCAAGGCATGATACAATACGAGCAATACTTGCTTATGCGGCTCAAATGAAGTGGAGATTGTATCAAATGGATGTAAAGTCAGCTTTCCTCAATGGTGAACTAAAAGAAGAAGTTTATGTCACACAACCACCTGGGTTTGTGATTGAAGGCAAAGAAGAAAAAGTCTTAAGGCTACACAAAGTCTTATATGGATTAAAGTAAGCGCCAAGGGCATGGTATGGAAGGATAGATTCATATTTCATCAAAAACGGTTTTGAAAGAAGTATGAATGATGCGGCTTTATAGATAATGAAGCAAGGGGGAGATGTGTTGATAGTAAGTTTATATGTTGATGATATCATCATCACAGGAAGCAATATTCATCTCATCAACACATTCAAAGAAAATATGAAGAAGGAATTCGAGATGACGGATCTCGGGTTGTTGAACTACTTTCTTGGAATGGAAGTAATCCAAGATGATGGCGGCATATTTCTTTCACAAGAAAAATATGCAAACAAACTTATTGATAAGTTTGGAATGAAAGAAAGCAAGAGTGTAAGCACTCCACTTACACCAAAAAGAAAAGAAGTTGAAGATGACAAAGATTATGGAGATTCAACTAAGTATCGGAGTATTGTTGGAGGGCTCTTATACTTGTGTGCATCAAGACCTGATATAATGTACGCAAGCTCCTATCTCTCAAGATACATGTCATCACCACGCATGAAGCATTATCAAGAAGCCAAACGGGTTTTAAGGTACGTCAAAGGAACGACAAGCTATGGAGTATATTTTACAAGCGTGGAAGCACCAAGATTGATAGGCTACTCGGACAGTGATTATGGTGGTTCTATCGAAGACAAGAAAAGCACATCAGGTTATATTTTTAATCTTGGATCAGGTGTGTTTTGTTGGCAGTCAAACAAGCAACAAACAGTAGCTCAATCAACAGCGGAGGCAGAGTACATAGCCATATGTTCAGCCACAAATCAAGCCATATGGCTACAAAGACTTTTCGAAGAACTTGGACTGAAGTTTGAAGAAGGCATTCCCATCTTATGTGACAACAAGTCGGCAATAGCAATAGGGAAGAATCCGGTGCAGCATAGAAGAACGAAACACATAGAGATCAAGTACCATTTTGTTCGTGAAGCCGAGTACAAAGGACTCGTTAAATTGAAATATTGCAAAGGGGAAGATCAACTCGCGGATATTTTCACTAAGGCGTTAAACGTGTCAAGGTTTGAAGATCTTAGAAGGAAGCTTAGAGTGAAGCCAAGATATGATTAAGGGGGAGTGGTGAAATATAATCATATCTCACATAATGCAAAGTCACATTTACATATGTTAGTTATTAAACGAAAAGTCACGAAGTTGTCCTTTGTAAAGTCGTGTCTTTTACACATTCGTGTCGTTTAAACATAATGTTTCATTTATATAAGTAGTAGATCGAGTCCATTATTGTAACACAGTTAGTAATCATCAATCATAATAAAAGTTTATATTCACATCACAAAAGTTCCACAACTTTGTGATGACTTCGTGGAAGGAACGAAGAAAATGAAACCGGGTGCACAGTCCGGGTCAGTTACAGGGTCGACCCGATTAGGAATGTACGAATTAGATTTTGGGTGGGGCAGACCAACTAAAACGGAGAGTTTATCCATTGACCACAACGAAGGATTCTCTATGTCGGAGAGAAGGGATGAGCCATGTGCGGTGGAGATGGGAGTATGCTTGAAGGAGAGTGAGATGAATATTTTTCTTTCTCTATTTAATAATGGCCTTAGCGATTAGCCTTTACTGTGGCACTAAGGTGCGTGTGAGTCGTGGGTTTTTTACATTTAACGTCCCTTGTTCATGACCGTAGAAAATCAAACATCACAATTTTTTTTTAAAAATATTCTTTTATACATCACATCATACAAAATCGATGAAATACTGTAAAAGCTTATTAAAATACGGATGTATATTAGGTTAGTTGTCCAGTTCCATTTGAAACCGAATCAAATCAAACTTGTCCTGTCCAATATAATTTATAATTTAGTTGAATTATTCAAAATAAATTAATAGATGGGACACGTAATCTATGGAATAAAAAACAAAACAAATGTATTTGGGGTATATTGAAGCAATGATTTGGTATGATTTTAATTTTTATTCAAATCTTCTCTTATTGGATTAATGATTCTCTAAAAAGCACTAAAATCCTATCTTATTAGATTTGATCATTTACAAAATGTTTTGAAATTTTGCCTTATTGGAAAATAAAGATTTCATAGAATTTGTATATCAAAAATCATTTGGAATGACATGGGAGACAAGTTCTAGTTATAAAAAATTGGATCCAAATACCACCTTCTTCTCCTTGTCAAAGCCCTAACCACAATCTCCATTTGTATCTTCCTCTTCTTCCTCAATATTGTATGAGTCTATTCTCTGTGTTTTCCTACAGTATCGAGGAAGATGAACTCAAACCCATCTTATAATAAAAACATCCCTAGAAATATTAAGCACATATCAAATACATGATAGAACGTAAAAGGATTGTTTTATTCGGCGGAAGTGGAAACAACGCAATATTGAAAGAATCACCACCATTGATGTGATTAGTCAAGGTCGAAAACAAAACGATATATGAATTTTTAATTTTTACAAATTCTTTTTAATTTTTAATTTTTAACCTCTAATCACCTATAAGATTGTAACAGAAAATCTACAAAATTGGCTTAAATCATTTAATTTTTTTGAATATCCTCAAATCTTCTTAAAATTTAAATTAATCAAAAAGAAAAGTAATTCTCAGCTACACGAACTATAGACCACGACATATTTACACATATGAACTAATTTAATGTTCTCATAACTACACGAACTATTAACTTCGCATAGTGATGTGTATGAAGTATCATGTGTCATGCGCCCAACTACACCAAGTATTGTGATATACACGAAGTATCAAAAATTATATGCGCAACACCATAATCATTTTTACGATTTTAATTTAAAATCATCATATTTGCTTTTACATATATATATAATATTTTTTGTATTATTTTAAAAATCATATAATAAATATGTTCTAAAATGTTTATAAAATCAACTTGAAATGTTGTATATTACATTTTCTTTTATAATTTTAGAATAAAATTTATCTTATTATCTAATGTAGTAGTGGACACAGATTTGATATCCTGTAATTTTAGAATACTAAATTCGATCAGTTAGGTCCGAAAAACAATTAATCGGATCTGTCCAAAATATGTCAAAATTAAATAGTAATATGAATTTTATTTTTGTCCTAGGTAAATGACGCTTATAAGGCAGAACATCAATAGTAAAATAATATTTATATCACTATTCTAATTTTTACATAATTTGGACATATCAGAATAACCCTTTTTTGGATTCGACGGACTGAATTTTGTATTCTAAAATTCTAAAATATGAAATCCGTATATGCTCCTATACTATATACAAATTAAAATATTAATATATATTTAATTTTAAAAATAGAAAAGAAACGTTGATACAAAGCATTTCAAGTTTTTTAATAAAGATTTAGAACATATTTTTTTGTTAATGGGTTCGATTTTAGAACATATTTATTGTATGATTACTAAAATAGTACAAAAACATTTTTAAATGAAATTTATTTTTGTTGATATTTTAATCTATTATTTTATTCATTATATAATATACAAAATGTTATATATATATACATATATGTAAAAGTAAACTAAGGGGAACATATTGGATCGATGATTTTGATTAGGAAAAATGATTCTTTACTACACGAATTATAGGCCACGGCATACCTACACATGTGAACTAATTTAATGTTACCATAACTATACGAGCTATTGACTTCGCATAGTGACATGCACGAAGTATCATGTGTCATGTGTCCAACTACACTAAGTATTGTGACATACACGAAGTATCAAAAATTATATGCATAACACCATTATTATTTTTACTATTTTAATTTAAAATCATCAGATCTAAAACCAGGGGTGAGAAAATTGTGAAGTAATTCTCAATAATGATAGCCCAACATCTACAAGTCACTTAAGGTAACGACGTTACGCTTAATCGAAGTTACTCAACTCTAAGATATATCTTAGATTGATCCTGACAAACTTCTCATCTAGAGTGAATCATCACGTAGGATTCTCTTTCCTAATTGCTTTTTCCTCTTGGCTTTTTCTCTGCAGTGCATGCACAACATGAAAGCATTGATTAACCAAAGATCTAGTTTGATTCTCTTTCTCTGCTTCAACAGTTTACAAACTTCACATGATTTCTTTTACGCTGATCCACACAAACTTATTCAACCCTTTAGTCTCAGTTTTTGTCTACCAATGACTTCATCCAAGAACCTTAAATCACTTCCAATGGCATAGGTTCTAAAAACAGCATTAAGTTCTATTTGTTCCATTAATCTTCTGCTTTCATAGGAAACTTCTGTATCCGTAGTCACACACAACCCTCGATGTGTTTACAAGTGTGACACTGACAGCCGGACACCATCAAACCCAAATTCTGCTCCAAAATTCCATCAAGATTAAAACCAGCCAAACATCAAGGAAACTTAAGAACACTGTTTTCTAGTGACATGAATTCCTGTAACCAGCATTCCTTCTTTGCAACCATATCACACACGGTTTTCCTATTTTTTTAGCTCTCGCAACTCATAACCTTTTGATTCAAAAGACCTCACAGGAAAATCCATTCACGGAAAAGCTTTACCAACAAAAGCCTTTGGTTATCTATCTTCAGAAACTTCAAACTAGAACAGTCGCCTAGTTGCTTGCGAATTCTCTGACTTTGAAATAATAAGAAAATAATGCTTCTTTTCAAATTAAAAACTCTAAAGCTTCTTCATCTGTCTTGATGCAAAGCATAGACGCAGGGGCGGATCCACATATATTGGAGTGGGGTCAGCTGACACCCCATATATTAAAAAAAAAATTCTGTGTATATATAAATTTTTTTTTTGGGTTAGAAAATCAACTTTGAATCCATGAAACTTTAGGTTTCTCTAGTCCATCTACTTTTTGAACCCATTAACTTATTTTTTAAAAAATTTCAGCAATTGCAAGACCCAAAACCCACTTTGTTTTTGATATTTAATAAAAATAAGAAGAAAAAAAATGTTTATTAGTGGACGATTTTTTTTAGTTATGTTTTGACCCCGGTAAAAAAAATTCTTGGGTCCGCCGCTGCATAGACGTAGTAGCAAACCAACCAAGAAACTTATGAATCTTGATGGAAAAATCAAGAACAGTCATACAAATCTACGAGCAACCAAATTTGGAAAAAAATTCCCATCAAACCATGAGAAATCAAAAGACGATCTTTATATCATTAGAAAGATCTCGCTTTCAAGTTTCCAGAACATCTTTCAGATCTTAGATCCAAGGTCTGTAGCAAAGAAAACAAAGAAACAAGAATCAACCATAAGAATATTCTTTCAACCTTGCTCACCAACCTTCGTAGACTTTTCACGAAAATTCTCTCTTGAAATCGCCGTTACTGGTGAGCTTCTTCATCGTGAAACTCATCTTTCTTATCCGACAGTGAAAAGCACTGATGCAATATCGACCACCAGTTAACATCCTCCGACATGTATCTCATCCTCCACCAGAATCGCCTCCATCCCTGATTAATTGCAGAGTTCTGAAAATTTAATCTTTGTTTATATTCTCTCCATGAATCTCCTACAATATCCAGAAACTCTTCTACAATGGAGCACTTAATCCAGACCCATGTGTCTTGGTTCATCTCTGTCACGTTCACAATTAAACCAGACTCATGTGTCTTCGTCAACGAAGCTAATTTTCTTCTGGTGATCCCGTTCTTCATCGATCCTTTGACGAATTAAAATAAAATGCAGGTTTTCTTTTTCTTCATACTAGACGACAAGCATCTTTGTTTGACTCTGATCCACTTCAAATTTTCCTATGAAGCTTAAGCTTTTGGTTTCAACATTCTTCTCCTCCTTGTTGATTGTGTGTCTCAATAAGGCAAAAAGCCAAGACAAGACACATACAACAACAAAAAACCAAGAAAGCTTATCAAATGAAACAAACTTCTAACCCTCCAAAACTCTGACAAAATCAATTTTTGCTCCAAAGAACCAGTATATCCAAAGCCAGCCAACATGTAGAGAATACTTAAGCTCCATAAACGATCGATTGGATAACTAAAAAAACCATCTTATCATGAGAGATTAATTGAGAATTAATTGCGTAGAGCCCTTTAATCAACTCACCTGAGACCATCATATACTCAAATCTCCAACGCTTCTAACCAAACTTGAGACAAACGAAGGTTGACTCTTGTCTTGCAATGTCAGACATCAAATTCAACTTGCACTATCCTCCATTTTGAGTAATCTCACAACCGGTTTCAGAAGCACAAACTAAGAAAACTCTTCTCGGATCTGAAACTTCTTGAGTTCCTTAAAACCTCCTCTCGAGAACCAGTCGCTTCTTTCTCTAACATGAACTTCTCCATTCAACCTCTAATTTCTTCCTAAACATTTCAAAAGTGCAAATTTTATACACCCATCTGAAACCATTATCTAAATTCTTCTTTTTCAAATCTTATGATGTTGACGATGCAAGATTTTTCTTCTCTTCTAGAGATTTGTGTCTAACGCTGCTATCGAATTCGAGAACTTTTGAACCCAATCTCTTATCTTAGCAACACACATAGAATTCTCTGATTCCATTTGAGCATACAAAACTATGATATTAAAATCACGTGCATCTCGCTTTTGTCTCTGATTTCAAGACATCTGAAATCGCCCTTTAATTTTTCCGTGAAGTTGCAGTGAATCGATGAGAGCCTATATTACCTTCCTTCTAATTTTGACTAGCTGAAATCATCTCATCTTTTCTTTATCGGGAGACTTCTTCCTTACCTCTCACAATTTCTTCATTGGCTTCTTCTTTTAAGCTCATGTAATGTAAGATTTTAATTCATGTCGAAACTGCAACTGAGAAGAAGACTCACAGCAAAGAATACTTTCAACCTCACTCTTGTCGTAGAAGGAGATTCTCAAACCTTTCCTTTGATCTGTCTTATCTGATTTGATCAATCTCATATTGAAATCGATCTCCGACACAAAACTGTAGCTTCTGGCTTCCTTCCATCGACCACAACCATACTGGTCGTGACTCTCCCTATCTACTCCATGATCTTACGAGTCTAGATTTTCTTCGCTGAAATCCTCTCTGGTTCAAACCAATGAACCCAGCACCAAACATGCCAAAATCAGTTTCTCTCTACCAAACTTTTTTCCTTGAGCACAATTGACACCATGGAGGACAAACTTCGCTACTCTTCTAGTCACAAAAAAAAAAAACCAACGGAGAAAAAAGAAAATCTCAATCTCTCTGAGCTCTAACTCTTGCTCTACGGAGAAGAAGACTAATGATTTAGTCCCATTTCCAATCCGATTCACACGCGTGCAGCAGCTTCCCAAAAAGAAAATTGAGACCTTCTATTTTTTCTAGCAGCTATAATACACGTTTCCAGCTTTTTAATTTTTTTCTCATAAAGGGCTTTATTCTGAGCCTAAATTGATCAAAATATATAATGGCCAAAATTTTCAATCAAACCCTAATCGAAATCTCTCCTCTCTTCCTCGATGACTTCCTTTTGACGAAAAGAAACACGATGCTCAAATTTTCAATATGATTTCGATGGATTTCTCTAAACCTTCCGATGAGCTCATCACCTATTCTATCTTCGTCTTTTTCAGAAATACTCGTTGAATCTTAAACCTCCTTTTTGCTATGTTTCTTCTTTTCCACATAACTCAACACACTTCTACAACCGCTTCTAGCCACATAACCAGGACCATACCCGAAACGAGAACATATCTCTGTCGAGAATCCGCTCTAATACCAAGTGAAATTACTATATGTGTGCTAGATCTATACTTTTGTAGGATGAAAGAGTGTAACGAGTTGTTATGTGCATAAAGTAAATGAGACACAAGAAATTTTTTAACAGAGTTCGGTTGACCTACATCCCCGGGACCAAGTCCAGAAATCATTCACTAGAAAAGACCGCAACCTACAATTGCTATATGGCATCTACCACTCTTTTCTATAATTACAATGGAAGAACACTACCACTCTTTATTTTTTCCAACGAGTGTAACTTTATAACAAAACCATCAACAGATATTCGAATCTCATCAATGTGGCAACGTCACACACACGTGTACCTTTCTCGATAAACCTTAGACGCGCGAGTCTTTATGTCACCGTCTCTTGGTATTTATATCAAAGTGCCAAAAATCCTAGACGACTCAAGCTAAGCTTCAAGTCTCTTCAAGACAATTGGGTTTAACTTGAACAATGGCCCACATGGTCTTTTTGCTTTCACGATAGAAAGATTAAATCTCGATCTCATCTCTTGTTCCAACAACTTCAACGCTGTTCCAACAATATCTGCACTTTCACGAGTCAGCCCTGCTACGAACTCATCAGTCAACTCCTTAATCCTTGTTTGTTTTCATAAAAAAGAATTTGTATGTTCTTCTTTACTCTAAAAATCAATTTAAAAGTTGCAGACTTTGTCAACTGTATGAAATAATGCATAAATGTTTTTAATGCAAAAATTATTAGTTTAAGTTCAAAATTAACAACCTCAAACAAAAAGAAAAAAAAACAAAAACTAATAGGGTGTCACTTTCTTCCACGTGTTGAGTCAGCCGTTGTTCATTATTGATTTGGTTGTTGAAAATCACAGATCACACATCTCAAGGTTGGATCTAATCTCAACCTTTTCTTCCAAGTGGGAAATCTTTTCCAATTAAAAATCAATCAAATAATGTAAAAAGCTTATGCAATTTAGTTAAATAACTCCTACTTAAATAAAAACACAGACACACACACAACCACCTATAATTTCCCAGAGCAAGAGAGATTACTAAGCTACCAATGGCGTTAAAAGTGATCAAGACCGTTCGAGTCAGCCCTGCTACAAACTCATCAGTCAACTCCTTCAATCTCCCTCTAACTTTCTTTGATTAACGCTGGATTAAATTCCCTCCCGGTAAACGAGTCCTTTTCTACAAACTCACTGAGTCATCATGCGAGTCATTCTACTCTCTGATCCTCCCTAAGCTCGAGCTCTCTCTCTCCCTTGTTCTCCGCCATTACCTCCCAATCGCCGGCCGCCTCGTCTGGGATCCACAAGATCCAAAGCCATATATCACTGTCTCTAAGCATGACACAATGTCGCTTACTGTCGCAGAGACTGACGCTAACTTCTTCTTTGTATCCGGCAATGGACTACGTCCAGCGACCGAGTTACATCCCCTTGTACCCGAGTTATCGGTCTCCGATGACTCGGCGTCCGTGTTTTCTTTGCAAATCACGTTATTTCCGAACCAAGGATTCTGTGTTGGCTTTACTGCTCACCATGCTGCCCTCGACGGTAAATCGTGTGCAATGTTTATTAAATCATGGGCTCATATTTGCAGATTACAAGAACATAATGAACTCCCTCTTTTACCGGATGATCTAACTCCAAGTTTCGATCGTTCGGTCATTAATGTTCCACGTGAACTTGAGTCAAAGGTGATGGAACTACTGTTGTATCTCTCAAAAGACATCGAGAACTTTAAAAGTTTGAAGCCACCTCCCATCAGTGAGATCAGTGCCGATGTTGTCCGTGCCACGTTTGAGTTAACCGCGGAGAACATAGAGAAACTTCGGGAGCGAGTCAAGAACGAATCAGCTCGCTCTCCACTCGATCTTCATTTGTCAACATTTGTCATAGCCTACGCTTACGCATGGACGTGCGTGGTGAAAGCGCGTGGAGGCAACGCGAATAGACCGGTGCGATTTCGGTACGCAGCAGATTTCAGACAACGTCTAGACCAAGTCCCAGCCGAGTACTTTGGGAACTGCCTGATTTCGGTAGGTTGGTTTGAATACGAAGCAAGAGTATTTTTAGAAAAAGATAGTTTTGTTAAAGCAGTCGATATTCTAAGCGATTCAGTGAAAGGTTTAGTGTTACGAGGAATAGAGTCACTTTGTGAGGACTACGTAGAGGGAACAATGAAACTGAAACCGGGTGCACAGTTCGGGTCAGTTACAGGGTCAACCCGTTTAGGGATGTACGAAGCAGATTTTGGGTGGGGAAGACCAACTAAAACCAAGTCTTTATCTGTTGACCGCACCGAAGGATTCTCTATGTCGGAGAGAAGGGATGGGCCAGGTGGTGTGGAGATGGGAGTATGCTTGAAGGAGAGTGAGATCAACATTTTTCTTTCTTTATTTAATAATGGCCTAAACTATTAGCCTTTTAAATCATTACTCACTGGTACTCATTTCTGATTGATGTTTTGGTTTTACATGATTTTTTAATTATTTTTTGGTTTTCTTAGTTACCAGCAATCATTTAGTACTACGTTTTAATATCGTTTCATCAAAACCCCAATTCCCCAAAACTTTTGCATTAACTTCGCATACAATATTGTGCGAGCCTTAATTCTGCGTTTAAAACATAAATCATTCTGTCTAAGTAAGTACAATCAAACATATATAAATTAATAACATTATGACCAATATATTTTACGAAATTTTATTAATTTATCGTGATTATTAATTTATAAAATTGATATTTGAGCCAAGATATCAATTTGGGACTAAAACAATTATTAATTTAACGAGATATTAATTTATCGAGTATTAATTTATAGAGGTTTCACTATAGGATCAAACTAGTAATCTAGTAAGCTAGTATACTAAGCTAATACTGTTTCTTTTTTTAAAAAAAATATCATTCTACACTTGAATTTTTATTTCAAAAAGAATGTTATTTTACATTTTTAATGTGAATTTTAAAACAAAAGTTCTAATTTACCCTCTATCCAAAGCTAAAACTATTTAAATTTTAGTCAATATCAATTAAATAGGAGAAATTAGTCTAATATAACCAACTTTTTTTTTGAATAGTTTATGTCTCTATAGCTCCACCACAAAGAATAAAAATGGGACCACATAAGAGATTGAGAATATATATCGGGTATATATCACCAAGTATAATTCGTTATCTTGAACCGTAAACTGGTGATATGTTTACGGCACGTTTTGCTGATTGCCATTTTAATGAAGATGAATTCCCAGCGTTAGGGGGAGGAATTAAGGAAGTTTCAAAAGATATTACATGGTTCACATCGTCGTTGTTGTACCTTGATCCTCCTACGAAACTACGTGAACTGGAAGTTCAAAAAGTTGTAAATTTACAGAATATGACAAATCAATTACTGATACAAAAAGGGTGATGAAATCATATATACCCACTCCGAATGTCCCATCAAAAAATAATGTTCCAGGAGAACAAACTGATGGAAAATAGTAAATGAACATAAAGTTCAATTGATAGGGGGAGACCAGTGGGATCAAAGGATAAAAATCCTCGAAAGAAAAAAGAAATTGGTTATGAAAGTGATGATCCAGATCCAAAGTCCATATTAGAATGCCAGAAAACATCTGATTGGGAGAAATGGAAAATGGTCATGAAAACTGAGTTGAACTCCCTCAATAAAAAAAAAGGTTTTTGGACCTATCGTCACAACGCCCAAACATGTAAAACCCGTTGGATATAACTGGGTTTTTGTTCGAAAAAGAAATAAAAAAAATGAGGTAACAAGATACAAAGCCTGACTTGTTGCCCAATGATTTTTTCAAAGGCCGGGAATTGATTATGAAGAAACATATTCCCCGGTTATGGATGCAATTACTTTCAGATTTTTGATGAGCTTAGCGGCATCTAAAAATCTAAAAATGCATCTATTGGATGTTGTGACTGCATATCTATATGGATCACTTGATAATGAAATATATATGAAAATCCCAGAAGGATTAAAAATGCATGAATCATTAAGCTCAAAAGCTAAAAAAATATGTTTAGTTAAATTACAGCGATCACTTTACGGATTAAAGTAATCCGGACGCATGTGGTATAATCGCTTAAGTGAATATTTGTTGAGTAAAGGATATACCAACAATGCGATATGTGCTTGTGTATTTATTAAGAAATCTTTATTTGGATTTGTGATCATTGTTGTATATGTGGATCGCCTGAACATAATTGATACTCAAAAAGAGATTGATGATGCAAGAACTCATATGAAAAAGAGTTCGAAATGAAAGATTTTGGGTAGACAAAATTTTGTCTTGGACTCCAGATCGAGCATCATCGAGATGAAATTTTCATACATAAATCAAATTATATGAAAAAGATTTTAAAACGCTTTTATATAGATAAAGTGACTCTTTTGAGTACTCCAATGGTTAATAGGTCGCTTAATATTGATAAAGATCCATTTTGACATTGTGAGGATAATGAAGAAGTATTAGGTCCTGAAGTACCTTATATGAGCGCTATGGGGAGACTTATGTATTTTGCAAATTGTACTCGATCAGATATAACATTTGCTATAAATTTACTTGCAAGATATAGTGCATCTCCCACGCGCAGACATTGGAATGGAATAAAACATATTTTTCGTTATCTTCAGGGAACAATTGACTTGGGATTATTTTACCCTAGAAACTCCACTTTGTTTTAGCTGGTTTTGCAGATGCAAGCTATCTATCAGATTCACATAAAGTCCGATCGCAAACAGGATATGTTTTCACAGTTGGAGGTACTGCGATCTCTTGGCGTTCCCAAATGCAAACTTTGGTCGCTACTTCATCAAATTATGCAGAGACCATTGCGCTTCGTGAGGCATGTAGAGAATGTGTTTGGCTCAGATCCATGACTAATCATATACAACAGTCAAGCGGAGTAGTCATTGACAAACATCCAACAAAATTGTATGAAGATAATGCCGCATGTGTTGCCGAACTCAAAGAAGGCTATATCAAGAGCGACAGAACGAAGCATATTCCCCCAAGATTTTTCTCATATATACGAGAACTCGAGAAGAATCAAGAAGTAGATATTCAATATATCCGCTCAATGGACAATGCAGCTGATTTGTTGACGAAGCTGCTTCTAACTACAACATTCAGAAAACATGTTCATAGTATCAGAATGCGTTATCTACATGATTTATGAAGAAGAAGATTCGTCCATCATTTCAGGGGGAGATTACATCATTGTACTATTTTTCCCTTGTCATGATTTTTATCTCATTGGGTTTTTCCATGATAAGTTTTTTAACGAGACAGTACGTAATATATCGATAGTGATGAATAATTAAGAGGGAGTTTTGAAAATAATTGTTGAAATAAATAATTATCCATAAAATATTTTTACTTTCATCGACATAATGTGCCGACTTACCAATATTATATATAGGTGCATGGTGTTGTAAGTTGATATAGTAGATAAAAAAATTAGTCAAAAGGAATACACTTCTCTTCTTCACGTGATATTTCCTTCTTTCGTATTTACATACAAACACATATATACATATTATATAAACAAACATATATCTTATATATTTTATAACATATTAAAACTTTTTAACATTATTCAATTTTTTTCTCTCACGCCTCTTTTTCTCTAAGCCAAGAATCAGATTCTTCTTTTTTTTTCTCTCTCTAAGAGCATAGCTAAAAAGGACTTTAAATTTGAGGTTGGCAAACCTCAAATTTGAGGTTCAAGGATGTTTGCTTCCAAAAGCAAAACCTCAAATTTAACTTTAAAATTTTCTAATTTTACATTATAGTCCTTATTATTTATAATAATTCATTAAAATCTTAAAACTTTTATAAATAACAATAAAACATACATTAAAATTATTATAAACATTATTTATTAATAAAATATTAAATTATAACAATTAATTACATTAAAATACAAAAATAAAATTACAAATTACAAGTACAATATTAAATTATTAAACAACATTGTTCCCATAATGCTCCCATATGTGATCAACCAATGTATTTCGAAGAGATAAATGAGTCTCTTTATTTTTTACCTGTAGATTACGAGATAAAAAAATTTGAAACCGAACATTTTCATTTATTGCCATTTCTACGGTTACCTCTGGTGTTGATCTTGCTTCTCTAATAGGGACATTGATATCTCGTTCATCTTCAATAATCATGTTATGCATTATAATGCACGCTGTCATTATATCATGCAATACCTCTTTTTCCAATAATGTGATGATCCTGCGACTACAACAAACTTAGATTGTAAAACTCCAAACGCGCGTTCAACATCTTTTCGGCATGCTTCTTGTCTTGCTGCAAATAATTTTTTCTTTGGGCCTTGGGGATCACTTATCGTTTGAACAATAGTTGACCATTTTGGATAAATACCATCAGCTAAATAATAACCCATGGTATACTCTTTTCCTTGAATAATGAAATTAGCTGGAGGAGCGATACTTTGAGCAAGTTTTAAAAATAAATTAGATGACTTCAAAACTTTAATATCGTTGTTGCTGCCAGGCATACCAAAATAGGCATGCCATATCCATAGATCGTAATCAGCAACGATTTCAAGAATGATTGTAGGTGATCCGCTACGACTGTAAATTGTCCTGCCCATGCAGTTGGACAATTTTTCCACTTTCAATGCATACAATCTAGACTATCCAACATTCCAGGAAATCCTCGTTGTTGGCCAATATAGAGAAGTCGGGCAGCGTCCTCTGTTGTTGGTGATCTGAGATACCATTCCGAAAACACTTCTACAATGGCACTGCAAAATCTCTTCATGCATTCAATTGCCGTAGACTCTCCTATCTTGATATATTCATCTGTAGCATCAGCAGGCATACCATATGCCAAAATCCGAATAGCCGCAGTTACTTTTTGCAAGGTTGATAAGCCCATTCTACCAGATGCAATACAACGTTGATTGAAGTAGTTGTCATGTTGTTTAACAGCATCAACAATGCAAAGAAAAAACCTTTGTGACATTCAGAATCGACGATGAAACTCTCTTTCACCATACATAGGATTATCAGAAAAATAAATCATTGAACAAATTACGATGAGCACTTTCTCTATCACGGTGTATAACTGCATGACCAGGAATAGAGCCTCGATGACTTACATGATTATTTTCATGAGTGAGTTGGTGAATAAGATGGTTGTTGTTGACAAACAAATTGATTGCAATTTTTTTCTTCTCTTTCCATTGTTGCATTGTCATTCATCAACAATTCATCAAACTCAGATGAGTCTGAAGATGAAGACGAACTCTTAACAGAAGATGGATCTCCAATATTAAAATTTATTTTTTATTCTAAGTTGTGATGTTGTGATATTTGTCTAACATTGATGTGTTATTTTATAGATATAAATTTACTATTTAAGAAGATAAGAAGATCTTTTGAAATTAATTTGTGCCATTCATTAGATTTCACTCATCATCAACCATTGGATTAAAATCTTATTCAATCTATCCAAAATAATTTTATATTATTTTTTATATTATCCAAATTATTTATTTATATATTATCCATGAATATCTTGATTTACTTAATCTACACCATTCGTTAGATCCTCACATTTATGAACCATTTGATTAAAATGTTATCTAGCATATCTTACATATCAGATAATAAAATTTTCAAAATTTAATCTACACCATTCATCTTAGATTTCCATCAACTGTTGGATTAAAATCCTATCCAATCTATCCAAATTATAATTTTCATATTATCCAATAAAATCTTGCTTCATTTAATCGACACCATTTATTAGATCCTCTCACTCCATCAACCGTTGGATTAAAATCTTACCCAACCTATCCATTATCATCTATAAATCATAGGTTTCAAGCAAAGAAAAATTCACACTTCAACCAACACCTCTTTCAAAGAAAAAATATGGAAAAAAATAGAGGCTCATCATTCACTCAAAATGAAGATGAGTTGTTATGTCGTGTGTATCTAGAAATATCACAAGATCCCATTGGTAGTAATAACCAATCTCTGGGGAGATTATGGAAAAAAATAGAAAACAGTTACAATGAAAAAAAATGAGAGTTGGGAACTTAGAAGCAATAGATCTCTACAGGGTAGGATGAATGCTATTATTTATGCTGTTAGAAGTTTGAAGAGTTGTGTGATCCAAGTGGAGAATATGCATCCAAGTGGTGCATCTGAATTTGACATTGTAAGTCAATTTGTCTTTATAGTCTATTTATATATTTTATCTATTTATATGTTTGAGAAATTTGTATGTTTTAACTACTCTATAGATGGAAAAAGCCAAAAAAATGTTGGTACAAGATTCAAAACTAAAAAAAGGTTTCAAATTTAATCATGTGTGAGTTTTGATGAAGGATATCCCAAAGTTTACAAACAATGTCAACAACGGTGTTCTAGATACTCCTAATACTGGGAATGATATTGCCAGTTCTCTAACATCACAATCTTAACAATCTCAAGGAATGTCTTCATTTTCAATCAATTTAAGTAGTAATGATGGTGGATCAAATTCATCACAATGTCCCATTGGATCGAAGAAAGCAAAACTCAAAAGAAAAGTTACCAAAGGATTTAGCTCTTGACAATTTAGTTTCATCAAATGAACAAATTCTTGATTTTTTAAAAGAAAGTGCAGCAACTAGAGGAAAAGGTTATGAGATAGCTCAATTACGTATACAAAATCAAGCAAAAAAATTAGCCCTAAAAGAATTACATGAGGAAAATAAAATGTTGTTAAAAAATTTAGACTATGTCGCTGTTAGTAATACTCGTGAGTATATTCTGTGTGAACAAGCACGAATCATACAAAAAAGAAAACAAGAAAAAGAGCAACAATCTTCGACTTCGACTGAACCATATATCTCACCAAAATACTTTGGTGATCTTGAAGGCTCGGAATCAGATATACCTGAATATTAGTATTGTTGTAGTGTTTGAATTTGTGTAATATTTTTGTGTTTATGAAATTTTATTTTCTTGTACTTTTTTTGTTTTGTATTAAATTTGCTTAATGTAATATTGTTGTGTAAAATTTGCTTTCAATGTTATGTAATATTTTCTATATTAACATTTTTATTTTCAGTTTAAGATGTTTATTTAATAATTTAATATGTGAAAACTAAATTTATAAAAGATTTTTAAGGACTAAAATGATAAAAAAAATAAGTTAGTAAGATTAATTATAAGATAGATAACTAAAAGGATTAAAAAGTAAAAAAAAAACATGAAACCTCAAATTTGAGGTTTTGAATAGTGAAACCTCAAATTTGAGGTTTTGAATAGTGAAACCTCAAATTTGAGGTTTTGAAGTTACTTTTGAAAGACAAAAAAACCTCAAATTTGAGGATTTGAGGTTTCTTTTGGAGATGCTCTAATGACGCCATTTTCATTCTCTTATTTATTTATTTGAGCGACGAAGAGTGGAAAAAAATATGGAGGAAGAAAAATAAAAGGTTTACAGTGGAGAAATCTCAAAAGTCGGCGAGATAGATATTCCCGATCCGAATATCGATATGTCTGCCGTTGATGATGACACCGTTAAGTTGTGCTTATGTCTCTTATGTTTGTTTGCTCCATTTGATTTTGTATCATGTGTGTATATTTCTGTTTGATTTTCTTATTTTAATTTTGAAGACAAAGATGAAAGGAAGCCATAGCTTGAGCAAAGGATACTTCTTTGTAGTAGTGTCAAATGGGCTGTCCATGTCCAAATGGGCCTGTCCGGATGGTTATTTTTCTTGTCTGGACATTTATTTGTCTGTCCGCCTGGACAATGGACAAAGAACGTCCATGTCCAAAAAGGACCAAATCCAAATGGGCTTTCCATGGACGTCCACTTAATTATCTAGACTTAAATATTTAAAGTGCACAACAAAATAAAAAATCAGAACTTTGATCCATAAATTGTAGTGATAGAACTTTGATCCATAGATAAATCCGCAAGAGAAAGAATCACAGAAACAAAATCAAAGAAATATTAATTCAAGAATCTAAACAATAAAACCAAATTGATACAATAAGCTCTGTTTCTCAATACACTTGATCTTTCGCATGAGTTACTAACTTCCTACAACAATAAATAAGCAAAAAATCTTTTAGAAACTATCTACATTTTCAAAGACAGAACATGCATCAAAATTCAAAAACTGATTCAAAACATGCATCAAAACTTGATTTAAAATTTGATAAAAGTAATCACTTACACTAAACCTGTCCTTGAGATTCTTCGTTCTCCCCTTCATTCTCCTCTTCTTTCTCCTTTTCTTTCTCCTTTTCTTTCCCCTCCTCATCATCACCTAAAAAATGTAGATCATTCTAAAGACATGCATCGAAACCTTTTCAAATTAAAGTGATTCAAGAATATTGGTTACCAGTTTCTGGAAAACCACGTTACCAATTCCTTGTACAAACCAGTGCTTGAACATTTGTAGGTAGGAGACAAGTTCGGTACTTGTTAAGCACTCGACTACCTATGCTAAATGATGACTCAGAAGCAACTGTTGTTATCGGAATACTGAAGATATCACATGCCATAGTCGATAACTCCTTAAACCGACTTGAATTATCTTTCCAATAAGCCAATATATCTAAACTCCTAAAAGCAATCATGTCAAGGGATGGCTCACTTAAATACACATCTAATGGAGATTGTCCAGTACTACCAGCCTTTTGAGAAAAAAATGCATAAAATCCCTGAAAAATAGACATATATATATATACATTAATCATCCATAAAAATCTCTTATATTCTACTATGCATTTGGATCAAGTAAGAAACACTTCTACCGTATCCTGCAGGAACATCTTCTTCCAAGGTTTCTACTTGGGAAGAGGCCATTGTGTTGATCTCTGGATTTTTCTTGTAAGCATCAAACAGCTTATACATTTTGCTGCGAACGTGAGCCAACTTGGACTTACAAGTTAATGGATGTCTTTTCAAATCAAATCTTTTTGTAGATGTCTTTTCAAAGTACTTTGCTTGTTGTCATTAGCAGATGCATTGTCTACCGTAAGAGAAAACACTTTCTTTTCTAAACCCCATTCTTTTAACAACTCAATGACTTTCTTTGCTAAAGCAATACCGGAATGAGGAGGAGGAAAAACACTGAAGGACAATATTTTTGCTTTCAAAGTCCAATCACTATCGATGTAGTGAGCTGTTAGACATATATATCCTTCAATAGTAATAGCTCTCCAAATATCAGTTGTTAAGCAAACTCTACTAGGAATATCAACCAAGATTTTCTTAAGTTTCAATTTCTCCTTCTCAAAAATCTTTAAGCAATCTGCTGCTGCCGTATTTCTACTCCAAAACCGAATATTACGATTAGCATAACTAAAAGCAATCATAATCCTTCTATACTCAACAAAGGAATATGGTAAATCATGCACAATTATAGCCATAGCAATCAGTTCACGAAACACCTTCATATCCAGTTTTCTTGCACTAGTTCCAGGGGTATTTCCAGGGGTTTTTGAACAAGCTACAGAATGACGAAGCAAAGTATTTGTTCCACTTCTATGTAGATTCACGAAGTAATATCTTTTACAATGCTTACACCTAACATCACTTTTACCATCCCCTATATTCTCTCTAAGAACTGGAAAGTGTTTCCAACACCTAGAGTGACATCTTTGTGTACCTTTTTTTTTCTCTGCACTCTCAAGAGGATCGCCTTCTAGATCATCCATCACAAGATCCATTCTTTCAATGCTTAAATTGTTTTCATCATTCAAGTTTATAATGCCTTCATCCATATTTTCTGAAAAATCAAACACGATGAATATTATTGAAGAGATTACAAAACTTAAAGCAATAAATTGAAGCAAAAAAAATTCACTGCACATTCTTGTGATTTAAATATCTAAGGTCCATAGCCTCTGTAAGAAGATAGACACTAGAACCATAACAGAGATATTTTCAGTTCAGTGTATTGTAAGAACTTAAGTTAACAGTTCAATAGTACAATTAGTAGAATCTAACTAACAGCATCATCATCATTCATGGGTGTATAATGCAGAATTCCAGAATTCCATTTCACATGCTTACCACAATCACCAATGGTTTAGATCATAACACAAAACAAAATACTTTCAAGGTTCAAGGAAACTACTACCATAAACTACATGAGTCTTATTTTTAAAATAAATATCTACAGGAGAAACATTATCATACACACAACACCAAAACAGAGATAATAAGATAATGGTTAATGAATTCAGATCTTAAGAATGTGAAATTTAAGAAGATAAATTATCATTATGAGATGTTAGAAACAGAACATCCATAAAATAACTTTAGCATTCAAAAAATAAGAAATTTTGCATTCAGATCTAAATCAAAGTAGATGTAATTGACACAAAACAACAAAGTATACAGCAATTCAGAGATAATGGTTAATGAATTCAGATCGACAACCCAATGAATCAAAACGATACAAAACAATAAAACCCTAAATCAGACAACACATTGTTCTGCTTCTGATCAGACAACAACAGCTCCAAAGAGTTGGATCACGCAATAAATCAATGACCTTTAATAAAACCACAAAATATCAAATAATCGAATACAAATCATGAGAATCTGATCTGTAAAATCGAATTAAAAACCAACACAACTGAAAATTGAAGGACATGCAGAGCACATGGAGAGAGAGAGAGAGAGAGAGAGAGAGAGAGAAGTAAGAGAAATTGGAGGCATTACCTCGGAAGAGATCTGAAAGGAAGAGAGATCTGAGTTAGGGAATGGCTTAAAAATGGAAGAGGAACAGCCTGAGGGTTGCGTCAGGCTGAGCTGTGATGATGAAAAGAGAAGCTTAAAATCCAGTAGCTATGGCTTTAAAGAAAAACTCATTCCCAGCCAAGCTTTATCATCTTCGTCTTCGTCTAATAGCTACGAGCTTGAAGAAGACAGTCTTTCTCCACTATCTCTCTCTCACGATGAAATTTTTTTTTTCAATTTTTCCCCAAATCAGAAACCCTAATATTGTTTGTCCATAAACTTTCCGCTTGTCCAATTGGTTAGGCCCATAATTGATAGCGGACAAAGCTGGAGATGTCCAAATGGACATGCTTTATACTTGGACATGTCCAAATGGATAATTTTATCACTGGACTGGGCCAAGTCCATGGACATTTGTCCATTCGACAGTACTACTTCTTTGGACACTTTCTTCGAAACCTTTCATGATTGATGATATTCGTTCCGAGTTCCAACGATATGATTCCTGGTCTTCGCCCTCACGAAATGTCTCTTCTCCGCCTCTTTGATACTGTCTTTGATGAGACAGTCATCAAGATTAACAAAACCGATAAGTAATTGTAGGGTTCATGACTTCAAATTGACTATTTTAGGAGCTGATTCATAGAATTTAGTATCTGAGGATACTTCCATTGTGTGATTGTGCTACTTACACATAGATTTCAAATTTGACAAGATCCACAGGCTATGATTGGAGTCTAGATTTCAAATTTGGTATCTTTCAGTTCAGTTTTGATTATACATATATGTTTTGTGTTTCTCAGAGCAAAAGTGTGAGTTTTTTTTTGTTATTTTTCAGTTTGAATTGGTTGGTAAGTTTTAATATGTTGCAATATCTACTTTGGTAGGGATTCAATTGAAGTACAAGCCTGGAATTATAATGGGAGGGAAGAACTTGGTTCACAACTGTGAGCTGACTCAATCCATTGGCTATTATCTGGAGCCTTTGCCTGTGTTAGGATTATTTGGAAAGAAGCCCCTTTTGATTAGGCTCAAAGGTAATTAGTTCGAGCATACTGTTTCAATCACCACACTTGGTTTGACCAAATGAAGCTCGGGTTGTAGGCATGAATTCTTTATCCAGTTTATGTACAATAAATTAGAAAAATTGAAAAGGTTTACAGCATGTGGATTTATTATGATCGAACTAGCATATATTAATTTCTGCAGGAATTACAAATCATCCAAGGGACCCGAGCGTTGACACAATCCATTCTACTACCTTACATATCTTAAATCGTTTTGGAGTTCCTGGATAAGATTTGGAAATAAAACTTGAAGCCCGTGGAGTAGCTGCAGATGGAGGTGGAGAAGTTCTCTTAACTGTTCTAAATGTTCAGACTCTTAACTGTACGTGCTTATCCATTTCATTTTTCTTCCTCACTGCAAGCTTCATATGGATTTCTTATCTGTTATTTCGCTTTTCAGGCGGTTCATTGGTTTGAGGAAGAAATGGTGAAGAAGACAGTAAGATACGTGGTATGACTTTCTCTGCAAGAGTGTTTTCTGACTTTAAACATAATACTTGATTTTCGCAGCTCGTGGAATCTTTAACAATCTCCTGCCTGATGTTCACATTTTCTCAGATCACAAAGCTGGCCCTTAGGCTGGAAAATATGAAGATTTTTTAACATTAAACAAAAACGAGAGATACTTGAATTGCTAAGATCTCAGCTTTTTGAAAAATACGTGATTGCAGTTCTCTTGGATATGGAATATAATTGGTAGCAGAAACAATTACAAGGTGTTTCTTATATGCAGATACAACAGTGTCTGTTGGAAGAACTGATGAAACTATAGAACTCAATGTCGAAAAGCAAGAGAGAATTCCAGCATAATGCACATGTGTTGAGGTAGCTTCATGGCTCCTTCATGAGATTGAAAAAGGTGGAGTTGTTGATTCAACACACCAGATACGTTTAAAACTAAAACATTACCATAAACTCCCAAAACTAATTATTTTCGAATTAAAGCCTTGAAGCGGTTATGTTGTTGATTTTCTGGAATTTTGCAGGGATTGTTTTTTATACTATGTGCATTATTCCAACAAGACATATCATTAAAGGTTTGAGTGGGAACGTTATCTCCTTACGGAGTGGAGACGCTGAGGAACATAAAGGAGGTTTTGGGAGTTAATTTTGACATCAGACCTGATACAATGACATGGACTCTTATGCTCAAATGCATTGGAAATGAATTGATTAACCTCTCCAAAAAATTGTCTTGGTTTCTCACAATATTTTGCAATAAAACTAATAATTTATTAAGTCACAAATATTATTAAGACTAAAAACTTGAGTTATTTATGACTAATCCAAATATAGATGGTTTTGGAAGATTTTAGGTCTTCGATATCTTGTGCTATTGTTTTGTTTTATTTTCATTGGTATCTTATTTATGCAACTATTTGTCAAACGTAATTTAAATTTTTTATGTAAATTCTTTATTAAAATTATGATGTCAAACAATAATCACAAAGTAATTAAACGTTCTAAATCTAAATTAAACCACTAAATATAAAATAGTCAATGATTAACTAAACTAATAATGCATTACATCAAACAAATTTTGGTTATTTTCATCATTATTTCACTTTTTTTTTACACGGCATAGTAAAATCTTTATCAAAATTTAAAAGATGACAAATAACATATTTCATCCAATATATTATATATAATTCTAAAATATTAGAAAGTTTAATAAATATTTTCAAACACAATATGTTCAACCACTAATATCGGATCATGGGTTTTACCAAATTTAAGATTAGTGGATTTCAACATCGGATCCGAATTGAATTAGTGACTGGATCACCGGGTTTACCAGTCCAACCGCGGATCTAGTCGAGTCTGAAAACAGTGATGTCTTGGTAATTTCATTGTTTTTAACGCTTAAGGTTATTTTCACTATTAAAACGCATAATGAAATGTTAAAACACCTACATAATATTCAATATTAACAATTAACATAAATTATTTAACTCAATCATTATACGAGCAATCCGCATATACTATGCTCTAATACCACAAAATAGTTATAATTTAATTAATTTATATAATGAAAAATAATAATTTTAAAAAATACTATACCCAGGCACTAGCACGGGTTATTAATCTGGTGATTGATTATAAATTTTTTGACAAAACAATATTTGGTGTATTAGGAAGAAAATGGTTGTGTGCATGGTGTCATTCTTAGTAGCCAAGTCAGAATATTTAGACACCGGTGTCACAATAATTTTTTTTCAAAATACATTAAGAAGTCCATCACATATAATCAATCATCTTAAAGATGTATCCTATGCTAAAAAAACTTATTATCACTAGTATCAAAGTACATGTTTTTCAATTAAAAAAAACTAGACAATAGCTAAAAAAAAAGGTATCACCAATACGATTACACAAATCCGTCTTTACAATACTTATTGTAGAGAAACATCTTTCAACAGTTGTAGTCACAATGGTGGAATCAAATCTTTTTTCATTGTCTCTCTCACTTTTCTCTCTTTGCAACCATACTTTATCTCCACCACTGTTCTCATCACCACCACCATTTTCATCAATACCATCGCCACAAACATGTTTTTAATTTCCACTTCCTGCAATAGATCTCGCATCTCATATCTTCCTCAATATGTTTTTCATTGTACTATCCCGATCTGCTTTGCCTCTTGATGATGGGTCTGATTGGAAGCATGAGTTAGCATTGATTTATGTTGAGTTATGAGCATAACTCAAACATAACTAAAAAATTGTACCAATCATAAACTTTTAAGAACTTTGAAGTTAAGTTTGAGTTATGAATGTGCTGTGCTTGATTTACAATTTTAAGGTATGCTCTTTCTAAAATTGTTAACTCAACATCATGAAAAATCTTATGTAGTAGAGTTGATTTCATAATTTTAATAACTTTTTAACTACTCACAATTCTTCCTTTTTTTGTTATTTTTATTTCTAATATTTCTAACAAAACAAAGATTTGTCTTAATGACCTAATTTAATGATTCAGAAAAATCAAACAAAAATGTTCCTATTATTTTAATTGTTGATTTTACTTGTTATTTTTAATTATTTCTAAAATTTAATGTACACACATTTATTTCTACTGTTTTTTCTTAATACTCATTGTCAAAATACAAAACTTCTTAAAAATTTATGGTTTGATTTTATTTTTCTATTTATTAAAGCCACTCTAATATTTTTTATTTTATTTTATTTAATGATTAAATTTTTAATAGATGTTATTAATATTAATTAAAATTAACATGATTGTTAATAACATATATTGCAACTTAACATCATAAAAGTTACCAATCAGTGTTTTTGACAAAATATAACTCATATTTTTACTGCAAACTTACCATATAAAACTATGGTTTTTACCACATATTTTTTACTGCAAGTTACATCAAATTACAACACCTACTGCAACTCAACTTTGATACTATATATAATACCAGTCGGAGCCGATATTGGAGAACTCTTTGGCACAGATGTTGGTGTTGACAACATCAAACAATATATATATATATATATATGGTCTGATTGGTAACATGAGTTATCATTGATTTATGTTGAGTTATGGGCTTCTCAAAGATAATTCAAAAATGTTACCAATCATGAATGTTTTAAGAATTTTGAAGTTAAGTTTGAGTTATGAATGTGTTGTGGTTGATTTACAATTTTGAGGTTTGCCCTTTGTAAAATTGTTAACTCAAATAGTAACTCAAAATCATGAAAAATGTCATGTGGTAGAGTTGATTTCATAATTTTAATAAATTTTTAACTACTCACGATCCTTTCTTTTTAATTTATTTGTTGTTTTTATTTATAATATTTTTAACAAGACAAAGATTTGTTTTAATGGCCTAGAAACTGATTCAGACAAATCAAACAAAAATGTTCCTATGATTTAACTTGTTTTTTAAAATTATTTTTAAAACGTAATGTAAACACATTTATTTCTACTGGTTTTTTAATACTCATTGTCAAAATATAAAAATATCTTACAAATTTATGGTTTGATTTTATTTTTCTATTTATTAAAAGCCACTCTTGATCTAATAATTTCTTTTATTTTATTTTAATGATTAAATTTTTAATAGATGTTATTAATAATAATTTAAATTAAATTTATTGTTAATAATATATATTTGATGTCTCTGTATTTTACCTGTTTTAAGCATGCATTTATCATCATTTTAGCATTGTTTCATCACTTGTTCATACCATTCATAGCCCTTTTTATCCACTTTGCATACTTAGCAGATTTTGCATTAGCATTGCATACTTAGTAGCTTTTGCATTAGCATTGCATACATCTTTGCATTTGGAGTTGTTATCAGGTGTTAAAGGAGCTTTTGAAGACTGTTATGGACAAGAAGGTGAATGCTGTGATCAGACTCGACTTGTTGACTCGACATGGTGATAGAGTCAAGGTGAAAAGATGCCACATTTGGAATGTAGTTGACTCGATGTCCAGACTCGATGTGCAGCTCGAGTGGAAGCCATTCGATCTCCTGACTCGACATACTGCTCGAGCTAAGTGAAAAGATACCAACTTTGGATTTCTTGCCCCACTCGACCGGACCACTCAACCAGGCACCCCGAGCTCGACCACCAACTTAACCATTTTACTTAGTTTTGTCTTTTCGTGTATTAGGGTTTTGACCAAAGGTATAAATATCCCTTTTTAGATCATTAACTTATTTATCTTATCTTTATCTTTATCCTCTGTTTTATTCTCAGCCACCTTAAGAACCTTTTTAGCTTTTGTAATCCAGATTTCTTTGAATCTATTGTTTTGTAATCCAGATTTCTTTGAATTTATTGAGTATTTGCTTCTGATTTCTTCACCATCCTTCTCATCTCTTCTTTATCTTTATGATTATGTACATTTATTGATTTCTGGGTTAGAGTATTTTGTGATGATTTCTGAGTAGTGAATTAGGGTTCTTGAGGATGGGATATATTAGTGAGGATTCTTTGATCTCCTTATATGTTTAAGCTTAGATCTGTTTAAATCCCTTCTGGATTATGTGTTCTTAATGCTAATTTCTCTCTGATCAATTGGAATTAGAACTCAGAATTTCAAGCTAGGAAGGTATTTGATGAAATGTCTGAACCAACTAATTCTAAAGATTTACGTGTCTAGCCCAAGGAATTGGTTGTCTAAAAGTGTTTATTGGCTTTAATGGACTGAATCTTAATGCTTGTTTGGCTATATTTCACTAATGGAAGTTATATGTGGAAGTAGCTTTGCTTGAGGTTGTCTGTCATGGAAGTGAATTCATCTGCTGTTGAGTCTACTGTCTAGGGATTAGCTCTGTGTGAGTTTTGTTAAACATCTAAGGTTAGATTAAGGAGAATCATTAATCAAATACCCCATCCTTAGGAGCTTCTATCTATCTGAATTTCTTTGATATTTCTGTTTGCCTTGCTTTAGTTTTCATTTTGCACTTTACTTCTGTTCATTTAGGTTGTTAGTTACCCAAATCTCATTACTTGGCTTGAATTAAGGTGTTTATGATCATATCCTGTCTGTTAGCACCTCACCCATTTAGATTGATAGTGCATTAGGCAATTGAGAAAGAAAAAACTTATTATCAATTTGGCGCCGTTGCCAATTGGGTGTTTGTTTGTTACATTTAGGATTTCAGATCTCTTAAGATCAAGTTCTTTTTCATTCAACTTTGATTACTGACTTTGTGGCTCTTTCTTGGTCTCTTTGTATCAGGTACCCATAGACTCCACGTCTAGACTCGACAAGTCTGCTAGAGTCAAGCCCTCAAGCTTCTCTATTGTATGCAAACAAGATCACAAGGAAACCACAATCTTCTTCGCTACCTTGACAATATCGACTGGTTACCCCGTGATTTGAGAGAGCAAAGGGACATAATCAGAGTAGATCCACAAAGATCCAATGGGAATGGAAAACTCACAAGGACAGCATGCATAAGCACCTGGTACCCAAGTGCCTTAGCAGAGGAGGCCGAGATACATTGGAGCAAGAGATGCACCTAACACCCACACTCAGAGGCAAGGGACTGTACCTCCTGCTGTTCAAAAACAACAACTTTGATATCAAGAGTGGTTTGATATCCATAGTTCAAAGCAACAGGTTCCATTGATTACCTATGGAAGACCACTTGACCATCTAGATGAGTTTGATAGGCTCTGCAGCTTACCAAGTTCAATGGGGTCAGTGAAGATGGATTCTAGCTGAGACTCTTTCCATTCTCTCTTGGTGACAAAGCCCATATCTGGGAGAAGACTCTACCTCATGGATCAATTACTACATGGGATGAATGCAAGAAATCTTTCCTTGCCAAGTTCTTCTCCAATTCAAGAACAACAAGACTGAGAAATGAGATATCTGGATTTGCCCAGAAGAATGGTGAGACCTTCTGTGAAGCTTGGGAAAGATTCAAGAGCTACACTTTTTAGTGCCTTCATCATGGGTTCAGCAATGAGTCTCTTCTTAGCACTCTTTACAGAGGAGTTCTTCCAAAGATCAGAATGCTTCTAGATATTGCAAGCAATGGAAGAGGAAAGTGAAAGAATATGTTGATCTAGTAAAGGATTTGGGAGAGTAAAAAAAGGAAAGAAGAGTGACTCTGTGCAAAGTAAAAAGACAAAAAGAAAGGCGAATGCTTAGAGTTTCTTATAAGAAAAGAGAGTCATAGTTGTTAAGAAAACCCAAATCCGCTAGAAGTTATCAAGTATAAAAAATCCTCTCCTTAGAATAAAAACAAGAAAAGAAAAGTTATCAGTTGATCCAAGAAAAGTTAAAGGCAGAAAATGAAAGATTGCCCTAAGGGAAAAAAGGTAGATAGGATCATTCTCTGGGTTTAGAAGTAGGAAGGTTTGAATTCACCTATGTATCTTTGGGTAGATGGGGTTCTGTCTTTGTATGCATCAGTTGGCATTCTTCTAAAGCTCAATCTTTTTTTGAGAAATCCCTGTTATGAATTGCTTAAACCACGTGTGAAGGGATCATCTTTATCTCTTAACCTTTCCCCAAGCCAAATGAGTTTATTGAATTTGTATAGTTTGATTCATGGTTACTGTTTAATAAATGTTAAAAGGATTGGTTGATTTGAATGCATGTGTAGGTTATGGCTAAAGGTTGGGTTGTGTTGTAAATAGCATGGCTAAAGTTTTAAAAGTGGAACTCACTTGCATTGCATCTTATAACTATTAATGGGACATTGATTTTATCCTGTTTATCAGCATATTTTGGTTCTGAGTCCCCACTTTCAAACCTCTTCTATAGCTTATTGTTGTTTGTTTGCTTGATGGCAAGCAAAGACTAAGTTTGGAAGAGTTGATGTTTCTGTATTTTAACTGTTTTAAGCATGCATTTATCATTATTTTAGCATTGTTTCATCACTCATTCATACCATTCATAGCCCTTTTTTATCCACTTTGCATACTTAATAGCTTTTGCATTAGCATTGAATATATTTTTGCATTTGGAGTTGTTATTAGGTGTTAAAAACATGAGTACTCAAGCGAAAACGATGAAAGACGAAAGCAATGACGAAAGAAATTAAATCAGTAATATTGGAAGACGTAAACGTGAAAACCTCACCTTCCCAGAGAAAGGCACCAAATCTCTAGAAACACAGGCCTGAATATTAAAATAGAGTTAGAATAACATAATATCTATAGTATTAATCATCGAGCAATTTTTTCTATTAACCATTAAAATGATCTTATGTACGAATATTGCAATTGGGATAATCGAATTTGTAGTTGTAATTATAAACACACTAAAAGGGTACTTAACTCAAGTCATTAAGAACCAAACAGTCAAATCAATTTTATCTTATTTTAATTGTGAATAACATGTTCGGATCCAAAATAAGAAAACGCGGATCTCTTCATAGTAATCAGAATTTTCCAATTTTTAAAATTATCTTTAAAAACCAATTCTTATTTAATGAGATTTTTGCATATTTTGTAGTTAAGAAAATAAACATTAATTTATTTTTAAACACAATTTTTATTAAAAAAATCAAATCATAATATCTTGTAACTTAAAATTCCGTATTTTATGGGAATCAAAGATTTTATTTTAAGAAATAAACATTAATTAGATTTTTTCTAAAAAATAAAATTTATCAAACATTGACATTGATTTAAAAGATACATTATATCTAAACAATAAATTTTACACGTTAATTTTACACCAAAATATTCTAATCCGGATTTTTCCTAATTTCAAATTGGTGATTAAACATAATCCATTTAAAAAAATGGGTGCTTAAATCAAATACTATCTAAATTCAATTAATATTTAAGGTATGAATTAAATAATAAATATTCAATTTTAAAAGTACTATTAATGTTTTAAAATATTTAATTATTCAAATTATAATAAATAAGATAGAAACTTTTGCAATAAGCTAAAAATAATATTATTTTCTAAAAATCCCTAAATTGGCATCTCTTGTTCACTATAAATATTAAGTCATTCCATTCAAGAACACATCTATTTTTTCCACCTTTTAAATTTATAATTTTTGTTTTTGTTTTAACTAATTTATCTATTTTCTTGTTTTTTTTATATATTTATATTGTTTATAATTTGTGTAACTTTATATTCATGTTGTTTTAATTATGCTTTCTTTCTATAAATTTTACAGCAACGGTTATTCATTATTCGAGATATTAATGGAAATTCATATGATGACATATTCGAAGATGCAGAGTAATGTAAAGATGATTTTTACTTGAGAAGGTACTTTATTATGATTGGTTATTTAAAAAACCTTATGATTTTAATTTACTTTTCAGTTAACATATTTATGTGGAGATTAGAGAGATTTAGTAAAAAAATTCATTCTGATTCTATTACTATCCTTTCTAGTTTTATAAAACGAAAGAAAATACTTTATGTTCATCCAATATTTTAACATCTTTAATAATTTTATTTGTTAATAATAAATCTGAAAATAAATGGACATGCAACATAAAAACAATCTCATAAATATCTTTTGAATTCAATTTTTTTAATTGTCTTAACAAGATTCCAAAAATAAAAACAAATTTTATTCTAAATTTTTTCTTTCCACAATAAACAATATAAAAACTTTCGTTGTAAGCTAAAACAATTATTTTTTTATAAAAACCTTGAATCACCATCTTTTTTTATATATAAAATCATATTATCTTATTAATCGAAACATTCATTTTCCCAGTCTTTTATAGGTATATAAATATATATATATATATATGTAATTTTTTAGTTTTAACTAGTTTATTTTTAATATTAGATCATTTAGAAAAATTAGCACATATATATATATATATAACTTTGATTTCTAGGAGATAATATCGCGGATTAATATAACAGATCATGGATTAATTTAAATATTCAATAATTATATACATTTTTTATTAACTCAAAGTGTCTATAAATGAACAGAACTCAAGATTTTGCACATCTGAGGCGATATAACGATAATGAAATAGAAGACTTCCTTTAGTTTCGACATTTAAAGATTATATACTAAATATTGTAATGCGCTACTAAATATCTACTAATGCAAATGGGTTTACTCAGACATTTAGGGGCTGATTGGTTGCAAACTTTAAAAATTTTAGAAAATTTTAAAATCTCTACAGTTATTTTTTAACCAATCAGACTTTAAAACTTTTTTTTTTTTAAGTTTTAAAAATCCAACTGCTCTTTTCAAAATCTTTTTTAAAGTTTGAAGTGTAAATTTTAAAAGTCTCAAAAATGAGATTTTTAAGATTATAGAAAAACTAAAATTACGTAACAAATTTCAAATAATTTTTTTTTGTTTGTTAATTAAGCCACAAGATTACTCAAATCAAAACATAGTATCGATTTAGCCAAAATAGTTTCTCAACAATATATTTTGCTCATTCTTTTGTTTTTTCTTTAATAACAAATAATATTACCGCATATTTTGTATCCCAAAAATGTGGTAACAGTATTTGGATCCTCAGATTTACCCGTAACATTAATTCAAAACTTGAAAAAGTAGTAGTAAAATACATTAATGAGCTCATTCAAATAAGGAAATAACTATTAGTGACACACCTTGTAGTCCTTAAATAGATCAAAAACTTGGAGACTACTGATTTGCAGAAAATACCCCAACTTATTTTATAGAAACAAAATTACTAAAGGATCACTGATCACACCCAAAATTAACTTTGTACGTTTATATATAGCCATTATCCCTAATCATCGGACGCTAACAAAACACAAAAGATACACAAAAATCTTCTACATTTTACATCTCTAACACCTTCTTCGTGGATTTGTATTCGTACGATTTGTGTTCTTGAGTCTGAAGATCGATCTTTGTCTGTCTTTTAACAATGTCACAACCAAAAACAAGTGAAAGAAGCTTTGGTTTCCTGAAACCATTGATTCGACTGTGTATGTGCTTCAACGCGACTGCGGAAGGCGATCAACGGATAAGATCTAAGACACTATCACGAAGGAGAACTTCGGTTCACTCAATAAAATCATCTCCGGCTAATTTTTCCGGGGGGTTGTCCGATGGAAGAAGAGGAAAGAGATGAGAAGATTAAAGAAGTTATCCTTTATTGTAAGATGAATTCACCAATTAATTTCCCCTGAATTTTACACGTATTTCCAGTTTTTTTTTCCACTTATTCATTCATTCATTCATAATGAAGTTATAGATTTGTCACAATAAAGAATTTGAAGTTGTAAATTCTTTTACTATGTAGTTCATTTCCCCCAAAAACAATCTGCCTATCATAGGGTACTTCGTTAATACCGTTTATATATGGTCCATGACTTAATATGATCTTACCAAATTCCCTTTTAAGACTTAGCCACTCGACCATTCATTTCCATTTGACTTCTTGATTATTTCACTTGATCATGATTTGTTCTCTAATCATTCACTCGATTCAAAACCAAGTCATTAGACCATTAAATTTGATTCACTCTCAAAAGATGAGAATCATATTCATAAGTAAACTATTTCTTAGACCAGAATTCACTCTCCCTCGAAATAACCCAACTGATATCGTTACCGGGGAACAAAAGTGTTATAAAGTGAGCTAAACCGATATTTGAAGGCATCAATAGTAAACCTAAAATCAACAAAGCCAATAAACCGGTAGTAAACCAGTAGAGTAGAGCACTGTCCACACCGTAGAAGAGATTGAGCAAAATAACAAAGCGCTCCCACATTTCCCTTATCTATCTGAATGCCTTACCTTAACGTTTGATTGATCTCTCCACTTCGATGGGGACTCTCACTAGCGTCGCTTTCGCAGCTGCGGTTAACATCAGATTCCGATCATTTCACCGGGAGAACATTAAGACAACACTGCCCAAATGGCAAAAGAGACTCTGTTTCTCTTGCAGAGAAGATTCTAATAGATTTAGGGTTGTCAAGTGTTTAAGCAATGATGAAAACAGTAACAGAGACGACAGTGGCAGAGAAAACGAAGAAACCAAAGATTCAATTGTAAAAACGGCATCGCGTGAAGAAGATGAAGAGACAAGTATCAGTAGTAGCAGTAACGAGTTTGGTTCCGACAAGAGTCCTTCAGTTTCTTCAAGGGTACACACTTATCTCTGAACTTATGTTTTCTCTGTGTTCTGTTTACAATTGTAAGAACTGAGTTTACTCTTCCTTAATTTAAGTTTGTTTCTTGTCATCATTAGAGTTTCATCTGCAAAATTGGTTATAGCTTCTCTACTTAGTATAAAGAGAACTTTTTTCCAATTTACAAAAGCAAAAACCAAATCTTTTTAGTGGAAATTCGAAAAATTTGTATTTAATTAAGGAACTGTTATACATTTTACAGTAAATTTGCTTGATTTTATAGGTTGCATGTTGGTTGTTAGAATGAATCTATTAAACTTTGTGTTACTAAGAGTTAAAGTTTGTACACTTTTCTCAGCCATCAACTGTATCCCCTATTGATCCAACCTACAGCAGTTTCCAAATAGACTCTTTTAAGCTAATGGAGCTTCTTGGACCTGAGAAAGTAGATCCTACTGATGTCAAGTTAATAAAGGACAAACTTTTCGGATATTCAACATTTTGGGTGACTAAAGAAGAGCCATTTGGAGACCTCGGAGAAGGTATACTATTTCTCGGGAACTTGAGAGGAAAGAAGGAAGACGTTTTTGCAAAACTTCAGAGAAAACTAACTGACGTTGTTGGAGATAAATATAATTTATTCATGATTGAGGAGCCTAACTCAGAAGGACCAGATCCACGCGGTGGTGCTCGTGTTAGCTTTGGTTTGCTTCGTAAAGAAGTCTCGGAACCAGGACCAACCACACTTTGGCAGTATGTGATTGCTTTAATATTGTTTCTTTTGACAATTGGTTCTTCTGTGGAGCTAGGCATTGCTTCTCAGGTACCCTTTTTTCCTAGAAGCACTACATCATTAAGTCATTGATTTGTTAGCACATCACTTGATATGGAACTGATTTTACAGATTAACCGCTTACCTCCTGAGGTGGTAAAGTATTTCACCGATCCAAATGCTGTTGAACCACCTGATATGGAGCTGCTGTATCCATTTGTCGACGCTGCATTGCCTTTGGCTTATGGTGTATTGGGAATCCTTTTGTTTCATGTAAGTTAAAACTTTGGTACTATGAACGTTCAGCTATGTTATGCTTCCTTAGTGGAATGATTAACTTCCCTATGTTGGTGGTATCTTTTTTCTTATTTTTACTCTGAGTACTTCGTTTAGAGAGTCATATTGATGACTTGTTTATTTGCAGGAATTAGGGCACTTTCTTGCTGCAGTTCCAAAGAAAGTAAAGCTTAGCATTCCTTACTTCATTCCAAACATTACACTCGGCAGCTTTGGTGCCATCACACAGGTGGGTATTTATGTTCAGGGGACTTATGTCCTGTATGTAATTCACATCTAGAAAAAGATATCCAAAGTTCTTGAAAGAAAAAAACGAAGCTACTGCGGTCGAAAATGCATTTACTTGACCTCTCTGATGCCAATCTGAACATTTTGAAGTGTTCTGAAGAAAAGACTATTGGCTAATGTAGTAGGGTTAGTAATCCTTTTACTTGATTTGTACAGTTCAAGTCGATTCTTCCTGACCGGAGTACAAAAGTTGACATTTCTCTAGCTGGTCCATTTGCTGGAGCTGCACTCTCAGTTTCCATGTTTGCTGTTGGTCTATTCCTATCTACTAACCCGGATGCAGCTAGCGATCTCGTGCAGGTTCCCAGCATGTTATTTCAAGGTTCATTACTTCTTGGACTCATCAGCAGAGCAACTCTGGGACACGCGTAAGCTTTCCACAGCTACGGACTGTTCACCCTAGACGAATAAAATTTAACTTCAACATCCGTTTCTTTTTTCCTATTGATTGCAGAGCTTTACATGCTGCAACAGTTTCAATCCACCCACTTGTAATTGCTGGATGGTAGCATCTAATACCTTGGCTGGTGCTCTATTATTGTAGCGTCTAATTCCTGTGACAATTTTTGCTTACTTTGGAGTTTAATTGTTAGGTGTGGTTTAACAACAACCGCTTTTAATATGCTTCCTGTGGGATGTTTGGATGGAGGAAGAGCTGTACAGGTACTTCTCTTATTTATCGAATGGTGTATATTCTATTTGAAAACAAGAAGCCTAATATTGTCTAGTAGAAACATCAATTACAAAATCTGAAAACAATCCTGACTCGTATCAAAAACATGCTTCTTCCTAGTCTGTCTTGTCATTAGACCATGCTGGAGTTAATTCAAGTGTGTAGTATCATATATCCTGAGAAAAATTGTGTACTCTAAATGAAGAAAAATTATGAACTGAAAAGGGTCTTAAGATATTCACACAAGAGATCAAATTTCTAACATTTTATATCGCGTCTACAACACATGGCCATGGCTCTTGTGCAGGGCGCATTCGGGAAAAATGCACTGGTTACATTTGGTTTGACTACCTATGTAATGCTTGGACTCAGAGTGGTATGTTCAACTGTTCATTTCTAGTGTTCATATACGCATCTTCCCTTTAAATTTTGCTCTAAAACCAAATAGTTTATTTCTCTGCATTTTCCTACTTTTCAGCTTGGTGGCCCTTTGGCACTTCCTTGGGGACTCTATGTACTAATCTGCCAGGTACCCAAAAATTTTGAATTCTTCTATGTACTAATCTGCCAGGTACCCAAAAAATTTGAATTCTGCAACTCCAACAATGTGAGTCAGGCTTAGTCTGTTTTTAATGAGTACAATGTTTTGAGCAGAGAACACCTGAGAAACCGTGTCTGAACGATGTGACCGAGGTTGGAACATGGCGAAAGGCCCTTGTTGGGACTGCAATAATCCTGGTGATTTTGACGCTCCTGCCTGTATGGGATGAACTTGCAGAAGAGGTAGGCATAGGGCTTGTAACAACATTTTGATGTTATTAAGCAGATGTTGTAGTTAGGGCCTATCAGAAGCAAATTTTTACTGTCATTATTTAGATTGCCAGATATAATGAACCATGTCTATACACTGTTAGATAATGAAGAAGAATTTATGTGTAATTACTTTAGTCCTTCAAATAGTATTTACACTTTCAAGTTTCAGCTATTAACTCTATAACTTTATCCCTTTTCACTGTATTCATCTTACTAATAATAATTTTACTCCTTGTAAGGGCATCTCCAATAGCTCACTTCATTTTGAGGGGAGCAAATCCTCATTTTGAGGATTTGAGGGTGCATTACGCCAACAATGAAACCTTAAAAAAATCTTTAAAAATTTATTAATTTGCAATATAGTCCTTAATATTAACAAAATTTACTAATAATGATAAAAATTCATAAATCAACATAAAACATACATTTAATATATTATACAACACACAATATTATTTATTATATTGTCCAACACACAATATTACATAATAAAAGTTACATGATAATTTAAAATACATATATAATAATTAAACACACATAAACATAAATTTTACAAAGTTATATATAAAATAGTATCATCGTTCATTAGATTTTCTTTTTATCCACCATTAGATTAAAATCGTATCATCATCCTATCCAAGATATCCAAACCCTACTGATAATTTAATCTACATCGTTCATTAGATTTCCCTTGTTATCCACCGTTAGATAGAAATCTTATCATCATCCTATCCAAGATATTCAACCCTACTGATAATTTAATCTACATCGTTCATTAGATTCTCCTTGTTATCCGCCGTTAGATTGAAATCGTATCATCATCCTATCCAAGTTATCCAACCCTACTGATAATTTAATCTACATCGTTCATTAGATTTCCCTTGTTATCCACCGTTAGATTGAAATCTTATCATCATCCTATCCAAGATATTTACCCCTTCTTGTATATAAATAATAGATTTCGCCTAACAAAAAACTCACACTCTAAACAATTCCTTCTTTTCTAGAAAAAAATAGAGGCTCATCATTCGGTCAACAAGAAGATGAGTTGTTATGTCTAGTGTATTTAGAAATTTTACAAGATCCAATAGTTAGTAATAACCAAGCTTTGAGAAAATTATGGGGAAAGATAGAAAAAAGTTACAATGAAAAAAAAATTGTGAGTTGGGAGATTAGAAGCAGTAGATCTCTACAAGGTAGGATGGGTGTTATTCTCTATGCTGTTAGGAATTTGAAGAGTTGCATGCACCAAGTGGAGAATATGCATCTAAGTGGAGCGTCCGAACAAGACATAGTAAGTAAATATTTAACAAGTGTGTGTTATTTTATATATGATATTTGAATATTTACTTAACATAATTCTATGTACGATTTCAATGCAGATGGACAAAGCAAAACACTTATTGATACAAGATCCAAAACTTAAAAAGGGTTTTAAATTTGATCATGTGTGGGTCTTGATGAAGGATATTCCAAAGTTTACCGACAATGTCCACATTAGTATTCCGAAACTCCCTCTTGCTTGGAAGCGATACGGTCGGATCTCCAACATCACAGTCTCCTGGATTGTCTTCATTTTCAATCAACTTAAGCAGTGAAGATGGTGGATCAAATTCATCACAACGTCCGATTTGGATCGAAGAGAGCAAAAGCAAGAGGAAAATAGTGAAGGTAATAATTCATCCAGTCGACTCTATGGTTTCATCAAATGAAGAAATTCTTAATTTCTTAAAAGAAAGTGCATCAACTAGGAGTAAGAATTATGAGTTGCAGCAATTACGTATTCAAAATCAGGCAAAAAAATTAGCCCTAAAAGAACGAGAACATGATGATAAGATATTACTAACAAATATAGACTCTCTCGATGATAATACACGTGAGTTTATGCGATCTGAGAAAGCAAAAATCATACAAAAAAGAACCCAAGAGCAGCAACAACAACCTTCATTTGCTCCGAATATTTATGGACAATATTTCGGTGATCTTGAAGGTTCCGGATCTGATTTACCTAAATACTAGTATTTTGATACCACTTGTAATATATGTAATATTTATGTATTCATGTAATTTGTTTTAATTTGTGTTAAATTTGTTTAATGTATTTTTATTTTGTGTGAACTTTTTTTAATGTATTTTTCTTTTGTGTGAATTTTTTATTTAATGTTATGTAATATTTTCTATTTTATTTTATTTTAATGTGTTTAAGTTTTTCTAAATTAAGTTTGGTACTATTATTTGTGAAAAATATAATTAGAGGGACCAAATGAAAAATAAAAAGAAGTTTTGAGGGTTTGTTGGATTGCTCAAATCCTCAAAATTTGAGGATTTGAGGGCTTGTTGGAGATGCCCTAAAAGGAGCCCATAGAGAAAAGCATATAATAATAAAAAATGCATATTATGTCTCAGGTCCTAAAAGGCGGCCGCTTAATCGGCGGTTAGGTGTTTTGTGGTTAGAAGCATCCGGGATTTGTGTTATGCGGCCAAAAACTTAGGAAATCTAAAAAAAACTTCACTTTTTATGATTTTTAACCTTGAAATCGGAGTTAATCACTCATGATTGAGTAAAAAACATGAAAAAACCATGTCAGATCGGTAAGAATCATGAGGGAAACACAGCGGCGGAAATTAGGTTAAGGAAGCTGCAGATATGAGGAAGAAGACGAGGGTAATTGCGTCTTTTAAAAATGATTAAATCGTATCTATCGCTAACCACCAGACCAAGCTGATTCTATTACATCGTGTTCACATATTTAATATTTATACATATTTAATATTTATACATATTTATAAATAAAATTATAAAAAACTAATCTCTGATTAATTGATTATGCGTTAGGCCGTCTTTAATTGATAACGTCTAGTGATATTTATGCTTATTTTGACAATGCACTTGATAAAATATATGTGGAAGATATATAAAAGTGGATTCGACTTGTGAGATTTACAAAAAATAACGAGATTTGGTGTCATGGTGACATTTTTTCATATTGATTTATTTATGCATGCTATACATTATCCATCAAACAAAAAGATGTATTCATTTTATTTTATAAATTTAAACAGATCATAATTAGTTTTAAAATAACCATCAGAAAGTAGCTTTTCATTATTTTGGCTACAGATATGAGCACACTCATTAATACGTATGTACAAAATCACAATGTATGTATCTCCTTCAATCGAGGAGAAAAAGGCACTTCTTCTAAAGCTCTTAAAACAATGTTGATTCCTAGTATCTGCTTCTACACATCATCTGACCTTCCACCAGACAGGTATCATAAAAATATTGGCAAATGAGAAAAACAAAACAAATATTAAATACATGTAAAAGGATAAACACACACAAAAATACATAATATTAAATGATTAACTATCTGAAAGATAATAAAATGCCTAACAGGCATCATTGTCATTTATTTGAATAATTCAGGAATTTAAGGAACAAAAGTGTCGGACAACATTTTGTTACAGAAATACCAACAATTGTATTCAATTCATTAAAGAAAAAAAAACAGACAAACTAAAATGAAAAACAAATATTTTTAAAGTTATATCATTTTTGTTACAACATATATTGGAATGTAGATTGAAAAGATAATTCTTACCAAATCAATTTTGATATCATAAAATAGAAATTAATGGTTTAAAAGTGTAGATGTTCTCATGATGGAATCGAGAGACTAATAATTTTAAAGTCCTACCATCTAAAACAATATTATTGTTACGACAGTTAAGGAAAACTGTAACATATATTACACATGCGTACAAACATTCGTAAAATATAATTTGTGTGCAGTCCACCGTAACTATGTACGTATAGTAATTTACTTTTCAATTTCTATATAAACGATTAAAAAGATCGTTGTAATTTATGCGAACATAAGACAATTCAATAACTTTTATAACAAAACATCTATTTCTATTTCCTTTTTATCAGTATCCCGATCTTTTTCATGGGTATAAAATTTTTGTCTTTATTTATATCTTATCTTCATGGTAAATTGTCATTATTTTTATAACACGTTATCAGCACGATCACTCTATGTTTATGCTAAATATTTATAATATCTATTATACTGTATAATTTGCTACATAGGATGGTATGTCACCTTCATAATAATATATTATTTTTAGTTGTTGTTTAATACACCATTAATACCGAGGCGAAAACCGCCTACAGTACAAATATTTCTACTATTAACGGTCACAAATATTTTTTCAAAATTTATATACTTTGCAAATGGCTATGAACAGTAATTTTAATCTATAAATACACTCATTTTCACTCATTCATTTCATCCAAACATTTCATCTCTCTTCAAATTCTTTTCCAAAAATCATTTTAGTTTTCATGAAGAACGATTCGCTTGCTTTTAATTCTTTGTTTATTTGTAATTCTTTCTTGTATCCATAAACATCAGTTTACTTTTTTATGCAATCATATTTTTTTTGTAATCGTTTGCATTATTAATATAAACTGTTCATTTTAAATATGTAATATCATATTATTCATAAATTATTATTTTTATTTTGTTTTTAGAACCCAAATGGCAAATATTGAGAAGCTTAAGTTCTCAGCTCTCAAAATAACTGGAGCAAACTATATTGCATGGACCATCGACAATGAGTTCCATCTGAGATGCAAGATATTTCTGACACCATAAAAGTGAGAAATAAATCAGCTGCCAAGGATAAGGCAAAAGCGATAATTTTCCTGCAGAAACATCTCGATTAGAATATGACACATGACTATGCACACATAAAAGATCCATCAAAGTTGTGGGTAACTCTGAAGGAAAGGTTTGACAACCAAAGGGAAATAACACTCCCTCATGCTCTGGAAGAGTGGAGAAACCTGAGGTTTCAGGATTTCAAGAAAGTGAATGAGTATAACTTCACTATTTTGATAATAGTGTCATAACTCAAATATTGTGGCAAACCAGTCACCGAAGCAGAAATGCTCGAAAAAACGTACCAGATTTTTCATAAAGAACATCGCCTCCTACAAAAACTCTATAGGAACTGCGAATTCAAAAGATTCTCTGAGTTGATGGTGACACTCATATTGACGGAGAAAAATAGTGAACTTCTCATTCAAAACCACAATTCTCATCCCACGGGAACTAAAGCATTCCCAGAAGTGAAAGCGACAAACGTGAAATACCCAGAAAAAGGATAGTCAAACCTATCAGGGTCGTGGTCGTGGCTGTCGATTTAATCATGAAAGTGGTTGAACTTACAACCCACGAGGGAGAGGTTCGTTCAAATGGGTTCATCATGAACAAAATCCCAAGAGGAAAGAACACCAAGAAAATTTCACCCAGAAGCGTGAGAACATGTGTTACAGATGCAGATCCAAAGGACATTGGGCCCGTACATGTCGAACTCCTCCACACCTATGTAATTATACATGAAATCCACCATAAGAAAAGGGAAAGAGGTGAACCTCACAGAAAACTTTGAGGGTACATCGTACCTTGATTCTCTTGACTTTGCAAACGATTCCGACGAGACCACTTTTGTGGCTATCTGAAATATTTATAGCGAGACTGCTGAATAGTCTCCAGTTAGCCATACATAATATATTATGTTTTTCTGTTGTTTGAAGAAGCCCTTTGAAGAATGATGTTGTTTTAACAATTAATGTATAATTATTGTGTGTTTTCTTATATGAATGAAATTTACTTTCTTTTATTGATATTTTTCTTAATTACAGAAATAGACAACGATAGAAATGGAACAATATCCAAAGGAAATGTAAGAGAAATTTGCATACCAGATAGTGGAACAACACACACTATTCTGAGACAAAAGAGTTACTTCTCTAATCTAAAACCATCAAACATTATTTTCAATACAATATCATGTCTTGGAGACGTGCTTATAGGAATTGGTAAAGCTAACTTTACATTGCCTAATGGGACAAAATTTTCTATAAATGATGTCTTGTAGTCTCCGAATTCTAAACGGAATTTGTTGAGTTTCAAAGACATATACCATCAAGGATATGATACTCAGTCTGTAACTGAGAATGGAAAGAAGTATGTGTACATAACTCTGGAAAATCGGCTATTTTATGTCTCAAATAAAATCATGTGTTGAATTTATACTTGAACTATGCCCAATACATTTATATACATGAAGTAATAAAGTTTTTGAATTTAATACCTAAATTTACAAGCAAATATATACATTTTGCGTAACATCGTTAACTTGGCATAAACACTCAATGATGTGGCTTGATATGGAATCCACGTAATTAAAAATTGAAAAAAATCATGATGAAACAAACACTCGAACTCATGTCCTTTAACACTCAAACACAATGCTCAATACCAGTTGTGTTATACGAATATTGTTATTTCTGTCAACAAACAAATATATATACATATGAAGTTGTGCTATACGTTTGTCATCATTGTGGTGAAGTATAGAGATTTCAGATACAAAGATTTAGAACTTGGATGTTTCGATTATTAGAGATTCAAGTATGTCCTTTCACGAAAAGTTAAAAGAGATTCGAGGGTATTTCTCGGCCAGATTTCTTAGCTCAGGTTCATCGTCTCCATTCTCGCTCTTTAATCATTCAATGCTTTTTTATCGCTATGGAGTTTCCTGAGATTCAATTTCATATTGTTCTAGTTTGGGTAATTGGGTTATAATTGGTGTTTGAATATTGTGGTTAGGTTAAGGATTTTTGAGATTTGTTAGATTGTAGATAATTGTGCGGATAGGTTAAATTTGTTTGATTGTATCAAAAATCAATTTGCATTTGTGAAAGCCAATGAGTTTTGAGGCTGAGAAATTTTTCTGATGCTAAGTTGGAATGATGATGCAACAATGCAAGAAATAGGTGTTTTAAGGAAAGACATTGAAGAGAGTTGTGTTGAAGAATTGATGTATAGGAGTGTGAAGGAGGGTATATATATATATATATATATATATAAATATATTTGTTTGTTGCCAAATATAACAATAATCATATAGCACAACTGGTATTTAGCATTGTGATTGAGTGTTAAAGGTCATGGGTTTGAGTGTTTGTTTCAGCATAATTTTTTTATCTTAAATTACATGGATTCCACGTCATCAAAAGTTAACACCAAGATAATAGTGTTACACAAAATGTATATATTCGCTCAATTTTGTAAGTCTAGGTATGAAATTCAAAACATTTATTAGTTCATGTATAGAAATGCATAGGAGTATAGTTAATGTACAAATTCAACACATCACTTTACTTGAGGCATGAAAAGGCTTATATTGGAAATTTTTCTAAAACTTCCTTCAGGGCTGCACCGTACTCATATAAGTGCAATCAAATCGCATCTAGCGATGAAAAAAAATCTAGAAGATTTCACATTATGGCATTATCACCTTGGTCATCCAGACACTACGATAATGCAAAAAATCATTGAGAAATCACATGGTTATTCACTGAAAATCCAGGAGATATATTAAAGGAATAAAAAGACATGTGCTGCATGTTCTCTTGGAAGATTGATAATAAGACCATCACCAAGAAAAATTGATAAAAAATCACCAAAGTACATTGAACGAATTCAAGGAGATATTTGTAGACCAATACATCCACCATGTGGACCATTCCACTATTTCATAGTATTAATTGACGCACCTAGCATTGGTCACATGTTTGTCTATTATCATCTCAAAATATTGCATTTACGAGATTTCTAACTCAGATTATCAAACTAAGGGCTCAGTTCTCTGATTAACCCATTAAGAGAGTTAGACTAGACAACACTGGTGAATTCACATCCTAAGCCTTCAATGATTATTGTATAGTCATGGGAAATGAACTTATACATTTTGTAGTTCATGTCGATACACAAAATGGTTTAGCTGAATCAATAATTAAATGTTTGTAATTAATTGCAAGACCATTGATCATGAGATCAAAACTTCCAACCTTAGTATGGAGACATGCCATCTTGCATGTAGAAGCACTTATTCCGATAAGATCAAGTGTGTATCATAAGTATTTCTCATTACAATTAGCTTTTGGTCAGGAACAAAATATTTCTCATCTAAGGAACCAAATATTTCTCATCTAAAAAATATTTAGATGTGCGGTATATGTGCCTATAGCACCACCACAATGCACAAAGATGAGACCATAAAGGAAGTTAGGAATATACGGTTATTGCCATTTCACTGAGAATGTATTTCCGGTTCTAAGGGAGAAAATAAACAAGTAGGAAATGATATAGAATGGAGTGTACCATCTCTGTTACACCTTGATCCTCCTACAAAAAAGTCGGAACTAGAAGTTCGACGAATTATGCATTTGCAGAGTACAGCAAATCAGTTACCTGATGCTTTTACAGATACCAAAACGGTCACAAAATCACATATTCCAACTGCAAATGTTCCAGCTAGGATAGAAATTCCACAAGAACATGGAAGAGCGGATGATACACATGAGGAAGACATGTTGATTCTAAAGATAAAAATCCTAGAAAACGAAAGAAGCGGAAAAGCCCAATACTCCCCAAATAGTAGAAAATATTTTGGATGAGACGAATCATGAGGTTAATGATGATGTAGAACATCATGAACTTGAAGAGAATCATGAAATTTGTATCAACTATCTTCATAATGGAAAGATATAGAAACGAAATGAAATCAATAATGTTGATGAAGTTTTCTCATACATTGGGGCAAAAGAAATATATGAGGAAAACGAAGATCCAGAACCAAAGTCTGTATATGAATGTCAAAACAGACACGATTGTATAAAATGGAAAGATGCAATACAAGTTGAGCTTGATTCGTTTAATAAACGAAATGTATTTGAATATATTACACTCACACCTAAAGATGTGAAACCCATTGGGTATAAGTGGGTATTCGTTCGAAAACAAAATGGGATATAAAGATTATGAGATAGAAAGCTCACCTTGTGGCTCAAGAATTCTCTCAAAGACCCAGGATTGATTACGAAGAAACATATTTTCCTGTTATGGATGCTATACCGTTTAGATTCCTAATGAGTCTAGCGGCTGGCAAAAATCTATAGATGCGTCTCAGGATATCGCTACTACATACTTGTATTGATAATTAGATACTGATATTTATATGAGAATTTTCGATGGGTTTAAGATGTTAGAAGCATCAAAATCCAAACCCAAAGATTTATGCGTAATAAAATTGCAAAGATCATTATATAGGCTAAAGCAATCTGGATGTATGTGGTACAATCGTCTCAGTGAGCATTTAACAAAAGAAGGATATGTAAACGATCCTATATGCCCATATGTTTTCATCAAGAAAATAACATCCGGATTTGTGATTATTGCGGTGTATATTGATGATCTAAACATAATAGGAACTCAAGGAAAACACACAAAAAGCCACAGATTATTTGAAAGGAATTTGAGATGAAAGATCGAGGAAAGACAAAGTATTGTCCTGGTTTACAAATTGAGCATTCCCAAAAGAGTATATTAGTACATCAATCCACATACACTAAAATAATGTTAAAACATTTTAATATGGATAATGCATCTCTTCTCAGTACTCCGATGGTTGTTAGATCACTTAATGTTGAAAGTGACCAATTCCGACCGCCTGAGGAAAATAAAGAGATACTTGTACTTGAAGTACTGTATCTAAGTGAAATTGGAGCCCTTAATGTACCTTGCAAATTGTACTTAACCTGACATATCATTTACCATTAATCTTTTGGCAAGATTCAGTTCATCCTCTACACAAAGACATTGGAAAGGAATTAAAATGTCTTTCGTTATCTTCAAGGAACTATTGATTTAAGATTATTTTATCTTAAGAATTTAAATGGTCAAATAATTAGTTTTGCAGATGCAGGATATTTGTCAGATCCACATAAGGCCCAACCACAAACAAGATACATATTCACAGTCAGAAGCACTGCTATATCATGGCGTTCTCAGAAGTAGACGCTCGTAGCCACTTCTTCAAATCATGCTGAAATCATCGCGCTAAATGAAACTAGTAGAGAATGTGTATGGTTGAGATCAATAAGCCAATACATTCAATCAAGCAGTGGATTCACGTAAACATGGAGTCAACTATCTTATATGAAGACAATGTTGCATTTGTCACTCAAACAAAGGAAGGATATATCAAAAGTGATAGAACCAAACATATCCCTTCGAAGTTTTTTTCATACACTCATGAACTTGAGAAGAATAAAGTCATTAAAGTCAAGTATGTTCGATTATATGACAATGCCACAGATCTCTTTACGAAGTCACTACCTACCACTACATTTAGGAAACATGTTTATAATATTAGAATCCGTCATCAACGAGAATTACAAGATAATACATGATCATTCGAGGGAAGTTTATGTTGTTGTACTCTTTTAACCTACTATGGTTGATCCCACTGGGTTTTCCTAAAAAGGGTTTTAATGAGGCAACAAATATATAACGCAAGAGATGATAAGGATACTGGTCTCGAAGGGAGAGTGTTATGAAAGTCAAGGAAAGTTGCAACATATATTACACATGCGAAAAAATTAATAAAATATAATTTGTGTGAAACCTACCGTCACTAGATACGCATAGTAATTTAGTTTTCAATTTCTATATAAACGATCGAAACGATTGTTGTAATTCATTCAAACATAAGAAAATTCAATAACTCTTATAGCAAAGCATCTCTCTCTATTTATTTTTTATTAGTATCCAGTTCTTTTTCGTGGGTATAAAATTTTCATCTTTATTTATATTTATCTCCTGATAAATTGTCATTCTTTTTATAACAACTATGGATTTGTTTGAGATTAATTGACACTTTTTACTAATGTCAATACAAAATATACATGATATGATAACATATATAGATTTCTATCCATATATACTTCATCATTTATACACACGCCAATAGTTGGATCAACAACCAATGATGCTTTCCTAGCGCTCATAGAAGCAATATGTGACAACGTGCTAATATCAATGAGACATACACACCAAACATTTACATTTGGTGGTAAATACATATGGTATTCATGAAATTTAGAGATATAAATTCTTGTCCAGAACTCAAAAATTTTGATTACGAAATGATTTGCCACTAAACTCCTAAAATTTATTTTCGTGTGAACTTACATATGTCCAAAAATCCGAAGAATAAAGTTACTTTCAAACACATGAAGAATTAAAAGCAAAAGTATATCTAACTACTGAGGGTGCATTGTCGATTGAAAAATAGCCTCAAATCCGTAAAGATCAAAATATGAGGTAAGTGATTTGAAAAAAATGTTTTAACTAGATAAATTTTTTTTGTTTCTAAAATGATCTAACCACCCACCGATAACTTGTTTCCATACCTTTTCATATGGTGAATTAGTCAGACATTCGAAGAATATATACTAAAAATGAACTTATCTTTTGATTTATAGCATGTGTAGATTCAGACCCTAAATTTCTTAAGACCGACCTAATCGACCATATAAATTAAATAAATACATTACTCTACTTGATTCTTCTAAACCAAAATATGTGTAGTTAAGTTAATTGTTTAAATAATATATTTTACTAAAAAAATATGTTGTACTAAAATCCAAAAACCCATAAAATTTTCAATATATGCAACAAATTTTATCCAAAAAAAGTTTAATTGTTTAAATAAAATGGTACGTAACACTCGTGTATTCAATAAAAATTTGAAAAAATATCTTGTAAAATGGTAAATTTCATATTATTATATCATTAACTGTAGATTTTAAAAAAAAGCTGGTGTTATTAGTTATAATATCTGTAAATATTTTGATTTCTTAAAATTCAGTGTTATTGATTTGGTGATTTGAAAACATACCTTCAAGTTTATTGTTATTGGCCATTTTTACGCATTAAGTTTATATTGATTTGAAGGATATTTATCATTTAAAAAAAATCCAAATTCCATTGTGTGGAGTATAATTATTGAAATTTTAATAATAAGTCCTAGCAATTTCTCTAAATTCACCTAAAATCATCGAAACCACTAAAAATCTATCAAAACTTAAATCATACAAAATATATAGTTCAGTTTATCCATCTAAGTGATTTATCCACCAGTTTTGGGATAATTAATAATTAAAGTTGTTATTAATATTATATAATAATAATATATTGTCAAGACACACAAAACTCGTAACTTAGAAAAATCTATATATAAATCAGTAGTAAATATTATAGATTTCTGGTTTATATCTAGATTTTTCTATGTTGACCAAAACATATATATATATATATATAGATTTTTCTATTTATGTGTTTTGTGTGTCTTGACATTTTAACATTTTTTTTATAATTATATATAGATTTCTGGAAGGTAATTGGGTAAAAGCAACGTGGAATCATTGCCCAAGACTGACCATTTTCAAACTTAAAATAAAGCGATAGACTTTTATAATCTCTACAGAATAAATAATAAATAAATAGAAAATTTGGCCGCCGACGGGACAAACCAAACCACGTTAGCTCTTAGCTCATTTTCGCTAACACTTTTGTTCCCTTTTCGTCCTACGTACAGAGCCCAGACAACTCTTGACTCTGCACCTCTCATCTTCATCTTCTTCTCTCTCTTCGATTCCATCTTTTTATTCTTCTTCTCCATTTCCTCAAACACCTTCTTAATTAATAATAAAGAGACCGTTGAATTTTCTTTCTTCCTGAGATTTCGTTCTTTTTTCAAGAAACCTTCATCAGGTGATTTACGGTTCTTGATTCTTTCTTGTTTCTTGAGACTGATTTGTTGGTTTTGTAAGATTGATCTTTTATTATTATTCAAGGTTTGGGTTTGAATTTAGGGCTTATGGGAATCGATTACACAACAAAGATTGTTCCTTTGTGGTAGATTTGATATTATTGTTCTTAGATGACATAAGGGTTTTGTGATTTAAGAGAAAAATTTTCATCTTTAGGTTGTAAAATTCAAACATGTCATTTAACTTTTACAAAGTTGAGATTTTTCAGGTTGAGAAGCCAGAAACGAAATGTCAGGTGGTGGAGGATCACAGAGCAGTTTAAGGAGGTATCTTGGAGCTATTAAAGATACAACCACAGTTTCATTAGCAAAGGTTAATAGTGATTATAAGGTATTAATAAAACAAAACTCTCTTCTCAAAGTGAAATTGGTTTTGTTAAGTTTTTGCTTAAGCTAAACAATGTTTATGTTTGTGATGTTTTTTTTTTCAGGAATTGGATATTGCTATTGTGAAAGCTACAAATCATGTGGAACGTCCTTCTAAAGAAAGATACATCAGAGGTGGGTAATAGTATCATTGATGGTTAGTGGCTTGGTTGCAAAATGTGTTTTTGTGCCATTAATTTTTTTACACATCAGAAGGGATATAACAAGTTTTGTGGTTCTATGCAGCTATTTTCATGGCTATTTCAGCAACAAGGCCTCGCGCAGATGTGGCGTATTGCATCCATGCTCTGGCCAGGCGGTTATCAAGAACACATAACTGGGCGGTACAGTTTTTATTGCTCTTGTTGTTTGCTGCTATTTTGTCTATGGACCTTTCCATTGGTAAACCTATTAGATATCTTAAAACTTCTTGAATTGCTAGATAAGTAGATATGTAGCTGCAGTTGAGTATTTTTAGTTGTTAGATCTATGAGATATCTGCTACAGCTTCATTATCGGCTTTTGTGAAGTCGCAATAAGTTTTGTTATTTAGTACTTGCCGCTGATTCTCCTTGTTTTGACAGGTTGCACTGAAAACTCTTATTGTTATTCACCGTGCCTTGAGGGAAGTAGACCAAACGTTTCATGAAGAAGTTATTAATTATAGCAGAAGCAGGAGTCATATGCTTAATATGTCTCATTTTAAAGATGATTCCGGTCCAAATGGTAATAGACTGCATTTATTTTAGTTGAATCTTTTCTATACAGGAAGCTCTTTGGTTCACTTATCTTTAAACAACTCTTATTTCCAGCTTGGGATTATTCTGCTTGGGTTCGTGTCTATGCTCTATTCTTAGAGGAACGATTAGAGTGTTTCCGTGTTTTGAAGTATGATGTTGAGATTGACCCCCCTGTAAGTTTCTGTTTACAAATCTTCTCTTTTGAGGTTTCAGAGTTATCTTTCATGTTCGAAATCACAAGCTCATGTTATAAATGCAGAGAACCAAAGATTTGGACACTCCTGATTTGCTCGAACAACTTCCAGCTCTGCAAGAACTTCTTTTCCGTGTTCTTGATTGTCAGGTTAAATCCAATTCAGCGTCTACTACTTCAGTTGTGTTTTTGAGTTGGCATTAGATTATATATAATCAACACAAGTTTCTATTATGGATAAGATTTGAATCTCCTTTACTCCAACTAGAAATGAACATTGGTTTATCTTTGCAGCCTGAAGGCGCGGCATTTCAAAACAACATAATCCAGTTGGCACTCTCAATGGTTATATCTGAGAGCACTAAAATATACCAAGCACTGACAGATGGCATAGACAATTTGGTTGATAAGGTAAGCAAAAGCTTTGTATTTTCTGTATATATTTTCTGCCTTTCCTGACTGATTCGATACAAATTTTCCTTGATGACAGTTCTTTGAGATGCAACGGAATGATGCTGTTAAGGCTTTGGATCTGTACAGAAGAGCGGTAAAACAGGTACATACAACCTCTAACTGATGTGTGGGTTTCTTCTTTTACGTTTGTTTTTTGACATAAGAGTCACTTTATGGTTGCTTTCATTGGTTTCTTAGGCAGGAAGGCTTTCTGAATTTTTCGAAGTTTGCAAAAGTGTTAATGTTGGACGTGGAGATAGGTTTGTAAAGATTGAGCAGGTTGGAATTCTAAATAAGTGTGAATATCGGTTTGGTTATTTCTGTGAGTTTTTTTTTGTTGTTTACCATATATTATTGTGTTGTATGAAGCCCCCCACTTCTTTTCTACAAGCAATGGAAGAGTATGTGAAAGAAGCACCATTAGTAGCAGGAGTCAAGAAGGAGCAGGTATGAGAGTATCTCGTAAGACTCTCTTTGTTTCTTTATCTTTTTATTTGGACTTGGTTTTCCAAATCGGAATATTCTTGAACTGATCGGCATTAACACTTACTTATATGATAATGGCATTGGCAGGTAGTGGAGAAACTTACTGCTCCGAAAGAGATTTTGGCCATAGAGTACGAAAAGCCTGTAAATGTTGTTGAAGAGAAACCGGCATCACCTGAATCAGTTAAAGCAGAAGCAGAGAAGCCTGTAGAGAAACAACCTGATTTACTGGTATTTGTCCATTGATAAACTATTCCCAACCTAGAGTTTTAGAGTTTCATTTTTTTCTTGGAACTGCTGCTGACTTATTTGACTTTCCCCCGCTAGTCTATGGATGATGATCCAGGTCCAGTGGTCTCTGAACTTGAAGAGAGAAATGCTTTGGCTTTGGCTATTGTCCCTGTTAGCGGTATCCACTTTGTCATCACATGACATTATTAATATGTCGTTACTTAGTTCCTGTCTTCCCGGTTAATTTATAATTTGAAATCCATTGGATGGTTTTTTCTCCAGTTGAGCCGCCAGTTTCTTCTACAACTGATTTTACAAATGGGAATTCAACTGGCTGGGAACTGGCTCTTGTGACTGCTCCAAGCTCAAATGAAGGCGCCGCTGCAAATAGCAAATTGGTAACGAGCCCTTCTCTTTCGCTATCTCTTATATTCAGCCGCAGAAGTTGTGTTTTGTGACATCTTCTTGTATCATTTCACTGAAAAGGCGGGTGGACTGGACAAGCTCACACTTGACAGCCTATACGAGGATGCAATCAGAGTGAGCCAACAGCAAAACAGAAGCTACAATCCATGGGAACAAAATCCAGTTCATAACGGTCCCATGACGAACCAGCCTTTCTATGCATCTAACGGAGCTCCTCCTTTCCAAATGGCGAATCAAAATCATCAAACGTTCATGTATCAGCATCAGAACCCAGGAATGATGATGGGACCTGTACAACCTTATCAGCAGCAGCAGAACATGAACCCCTTTGGCAACCCATTTGTCTCAAATGGTAATCCCCACCAACCGCATAACCCAGTTCAAGGTTACAATCCTTATCCTAGCTTAATGTAAGCAGGATAAGATTAAAATTCAATCCAGAGTCAGGTGGCTGATGTATGTTGTGTACAATCTATATATAAAAATGTATACAAGTATATGTTGTGAGGTGATTGTAGCTAGAGAGATTCTTTTTGTTCAGTAAATAGTACAGTACGTCTGTGTCTGTGGGATGTATGCGTGAGAGAGTTTGGTTTTTGTGGACATCATTTGGTTCTGAGATTCTTTTTAACCGTTTTTTTCTATCTAATTTTTAAATTTTATTATTGCAATTTTTTTTTTTGGTGCTGTCGAAATAAAAACATACTAGAAGTGGACCTGTTCGTCCCGAACAGTATTAAAGTTTGTAAGAATATTAATCATTTATGAGGATAATTATTTGTTTATAATGTCAAGTATCAATGGTTTTTTTTTTTGTTTTTGTAAGTAATTTCGATTTATGAAAGAGTAGTTTAATATGTAACGATATAGCATTTGTTATAATTTTAGTTTTAGTTAGGAATGAGATTTTAGTATCGCTAGGATCAGATCCGTTCGTCGGAGTTAAAGTTTGTAAGAATATTAATAGTATATGTGAAAGTCTCATATTTATGTATGGTTTGGTATACAAAGTAATTTGGTTGTAAATCATAAGTTATGTGATCTTTTCTGATCCGTTGAAAAATTACATATATCTATAGAAAAATGAATCTGAATTAGTCTAATAATAATTATTATCAATGATTGAAAATCCGATCGGTGATCCGTCCTGACTCGTTACAAAAACTATGGAGAACTGGATCCTGATTCAAATACGATGATAAATCTACAATCAGACCAGGATTTAAAGACCCATGAATTGTGTTAACTTTTTTTTTCAGTTACAAGGAACAAAAATGTTTTGGTAATTACACGATACCGAACCATTTAGAGTTCAATTTAAATTGTAATAGTAAATTGTAAATAGACAATATAAGTATATTAAAACTGGGAAAACAAATGTTTCATTTTCTTATTTTTACTTTCATTTTTGTTATTATTTAATAAATGTTTTTGTAAAAACTTTTGTTTGTTTACAATGAATATATTACTAATCTTTTGATTGTATTAATGGGTTTAATGTATTTATAATTTATTAAAAACTAAGGGTAAATTTGTTATAGTAACTTGTGTTAAAATTGGAGATTTAAAATAGGTATCAATTATTTTTTGGAAGATTTTTGTACTCGATGCCTTTAATTTTAATCAATGAATACGATTTTATGTGCTTATTGATTTTATGGAACATTCGCATTTTACTATGGTAGTAAATAAAGGGACTTAGTATTATTAGTCATTTTATTTAGAGAATTTAATTAGATTTTACTGCTTTGTTAAGATATTTACAGACTTTTAATCAATTTAAATCAAAGATTTTCTAAAATTAAGAAGAAAATATATTTGAATCATAGGCATTGATTTTTTCGTAATCGGAACTATAATTTATAGATGGCAAATTTTAAACTGTTCAAAATTTATTCTGACCCACAGATTCATGTTTTTAGTTTGTAAATTGAATTCTGAATTATATGACAAATCAAATTTAGTAGAGGGTACATTTATTTGAATGAAAGCACGATTGATACATGTTTACAAAAACAACACAATTGAACCGGAACCTACTATAGGGATCAAAACTAAGACTCACCTCAAATAAATTAGAAGAGATTAGTGATGAAGCTTGGTTCATCTTTAAATAAATTAGAAGAAGATTAGTGATGAAGCTTTTGATGGTGATGATTTCTGATGATCCGGAATTATACATGTGTTCTTGATGATGATGATTTCTGAGTAGTGATTAGGGTTCTTAAGGATATGTTAGATTAGTGATGATCCTTGATCTCCTTAGATACTTAAGCTTATAATTGATTGAATCCCTTCTGGGTTAGTGTTATTAATGATAATTTCTCTCTGATCAATTGGAATTAGATTCTGGGCATTTCCACACCCACCAAGTGTTTGATGAAATGCCTGAACCAACTATTTATAGAGATTTACATTTCTAGCCTAAGACATTGGTTGTCTAAGGTGTTTATTGGCTTTAATAGACTGAATCTTAATGATTGTCTAGGCTATATTTCGCCAGTAAAATTGGATCTGAAAGTGACCTAGACTCGATGACTTCTACCCCGACAGTGGACTTTTTTGCTTTTGAGTTTATTGTCTAGAGATTAGCTCTGTATGAGTGTTTGTTAAGCATCTATGGTTGATTAAGGAGAGTCACTAGTCAATTATCCCATCCTTAGGAGCTTCTATCTTTCTGAGTGTTTCTACTCCATAGTTTGCTTTGTCTGCTTTAATTTCATTTGCAATTCTACTTTTGTTCATTTAGGTTGTTAGATAACAATTCTCATTGCTTAGGACTTAAAGTGTTTCTGATCATATCCTGATTGCTAGCATCACACCTGATCGGATTGATAACCTTTTGAACTGCAATGACATGATAGTGTATCAGGCAATTGAAATAGACCAAAATTTTATTATCACATCCATCCTAGTTCTACTCCAGCCCAAGTACGCTAAACTCTGGAGTTCTCTCTGGATAAGTGATGCATTTTGGTTACATAGGTAGCAAAATCAATTCTTTTAAGCCTTTCCACATGCAATACCATATAGCAGAAATCAGGATGTTACAATCACCCCCATCGTTTAAGCCTATCCATCATGAGGATATCGTACATGTAGAACCACATGGTGAATTTGTGTCGTGGAATTGTTGTTTGAAGAAGTTGTTCATTGTAATTGCATATATTGCTAGGTAGTCGAGCATCATAATAAGATTAGAACAAATATCTCTAATAATAATGATGTAATAGACGACAAAACAAAAACAAGACCTCATATATGGAAAATAAATCTATGTTAATTAATGCTAATCATTCTACATATAATTAATGCTTGAAATAATTACAATATTTTTTAAGTTTAATAATGTATATTAAGTTAAACTCCTCACTCTTTCAAATTAAATCATATATATAATAGCATAGTTTTCTCTCCTTTAAAGTTGTACACATCATCACTAATCATATTTATTGTCTTATAAGTAATTACTTTAAATAATTAATTTTAAAACTAAATTTATATAAATACTTATAATCAATTAATATATCATTTAAAATAAAACTAAATTAAATAATAATAACACAAAAGGTCTATTACATATATACTTATAATATATGTAAATTATAATTTAAGTATATGAAATATATATATAATGTAGGCTATTATGTGATTAGAATAAAATAACATATCAATAAAAAGATAATAATATGTAATTAATCTTAAATATAATTATAAGAAATTGAGATGACTAGAAACAGAAAATACTTATCACAAAATTACAAGTAAATTTTTTTTTTGAATCAATCAGAATATGATAATTCTCTAAGGATTACAAGAGCATAAACTTAAAATATAGTAGTATATATTATAGGAAACATTGAATATTATATATATAATAGTCTATGAGTGTTAAAATATTACGTGTTATTTTAAAACAATAGTGATTAGTTTAGATTATTTAAATTATTTGATTTTAAGAAAATTATTACTAAACTAAAAGAATCTAAGGAATGAAGAAATATACTCAATGTGTAAAATAAAATATAGGCTTCTAATATAGTTGAATTTATAAAATAATAACGGATTTTATCTATAGTGTTTATACCTAACTTATACATATGTATTTATAATTATTATATAAATATAATAATAATAATTTACTGTTACAGAACTAAAATGATTGTAGATAACTTTCTATATTTTGACATAATGTTCTATTAAATTTTGATTTTATGGTGTTTTAAAATTAAAATTCCACACAACGGGTACATTTCCTAGTTTTTAAAGTTGTTGAATAAGCCAATATAAAAATGGTTGGCTAAAGTACAACTGATGGAAAATATATTAAATGATTCTAAAGAGAGAGTCTTTGGTCTTTATATTTGTATAATTGTACCACGTGTGATTCAATAGATCATGCATTTTAAAAGTCTTTTATGCTTGTATCTATATTTTATGGTAACACGTTTGTGAATGATAAAAATACTAGGTAAGAGCATGTGTCATGCACATACGAATTTTATGCTATTAAATTTTATTATAGTTTTATTTATAGTAAAAGAAATACACTTTGATTAATATATTATGAATTTTTAATATATGTATTTCAATAAGTTTGAAAATAAAAGTTGTTGTGTTTTGTTTTATTATATATATTTATACATTCGTAAATTTGGATTGTTGAAAAATTAAACAATATATTCATTTAATTATTATATACATGAAATTTTGTTTTTGGTTTTAATGTAATGTAACTTATGTTAATTGATGTAAATGTAATTAAAATGTAATGTAACTAAATGTTAATTGATGTAAATGTAATGTAATTAAATGTTAATTGATGTAATTGTTAGTGTTTGACATATAGAATAAGGATAATCTAATAGAGAAGTTAGTAATCATATGAGTATTTGGCTAGTGAAATAACTTTAAAAATATGTAAATTTTGGGGTTGCAAACGTCAACAAAAATGTTTCTCAGTTAACATATAGAGGATCTCTACTAAGTACTAACTAAAAGAGGCAGTTTGAGACATGTGAGAGCCTCCACATCACCTTAAAACCTCTTCTTAGACTATGTACAATTGAATGGTTGCAATGAGTTAGTTGAATTGGGTGTTGATATACGTGGATTAATTTTTGTTAAAAACATTCAACAGGCTGAATGAGGAGGGAAGGAGACCAGTGCTGCCACATGGCGGGTTATGAGAGAATGTTGCTAGGAAGAAATATGTAAAATTTGATTTATGACAAGTGTTGTCTTTTTATTGGCTACTTGAAATTCTTGATTTTTTTTCATCCTAGTTATTTGAGATTTATTATTTCATGTTAAATTATTTTTTTAATATCAAAATTCATCATTTTCATACTCTATAATAGAGACCTGTTTTATTTAATTTGGACACATAAATAGAGACTTCTTTCATTTAATTTCATACTCTATAAATAAATTTCATACTCAAAATTTATTTGTTTAATATCAAAGTTCTTTTAATTATTAATTATTTTAATTTAATTTCAATCGATAATTATTTTTTATATGTAATCACAAAAACAAAAACGTCAAAGAAAACAAAAGTATGAAATAAAAAAATTTGTGGGATAGGGGGTTGAATTTTATTAAACAAATTATTCTAGAGTGTAAAAATTGAGTAGGTATTCAACTATTAGGTGGAAAAGAGAGAAAATTATATAGAGTGTCAAAATTGAAAAAAAAAAAAGGTGTTGAAAAAAAGAAAACAATGTACATGATTTTAAAATCATGCCACCTCAGCCATACACAATATTGTTGATGAGCTTTCCATAGAAACTGCCATGTCAGCACAATCTCTCACACAAAACTGAATCATCGTGTGATACTCCTAAAAACGCTTTCTCTCCCATAGATATACGTAGATCCAAACGCCATCCAAAATGAAGACCAATATACTTCCCCTATCATAAACTGTTAAACGTCTCATGATTCATCAATAAAATGCAGAATAACTAAAGGGTTCATATATGTGATTCTCTTATCTCCATCAGTTCTTCATCTTTGATGTTCGGTTACGTTTGCTATCTTTGCCTTCAATCAGGAAATTATTGATTGGAAATTATGATCATGCTAATCTCGATGAAAAACTATATGTGATTGTGTAGTTAATTCAGTTTTCATTGCTTTTCTGTTTTGTTTTAATACACGATGTGTGAAAGTGGAAGGGTCAGGCATGTGTGGAAGAGGAGGCCAGAGAAGAGTCGTTGATGCTACGTTACAACAGGAAAAATCCAAACGGAGGTAAGTTAGTGGAATTTTACGATTTTCTAGCTGTAAATTTTTCTGTCTTCGCTGTGTTGTTGTCTCTAGGATTCGAACCAGCTGAGAAAAGTAAGCTATCCATTGCAAGAAAATGTCGCACAACGTGAAATGAACAATCAGATTTGTTAATTTCCAAATCATGATTAATGTATTGTATTTTACAGAATAACAGGTTAATGTTTGATGTCATCACTTTTCATCTCTTCTTCAGATGTGTTTGAATCATGTTGTTTTTATCATTTAAAGGAAAAATCCAAATTATGGTGTGGTGTTGGAGCGAGTACTCGAGTGGTAGTCCCGGATCCAAGGAGAGATGAACCCTGGAGAATCATCGGGTGAGTGTTATATTTTGATAAAAATGATATATTTTTAAAAATTACAAATGTGAATAGAGGACAGTGAAGTTTATGAATATCTTTATTTTTGGTTATGGTTCTCTCACTTTACCAAAATTTTTTAAAAGTTATCCTCTCACATTAGGTTTTTAAGGATGGAGCATGACGAAAGGAACATCAGCAATCCATGAAACTCGAGGTTGATGAAACAAAGTATGCTTTTGGGAAGTGCTATGAGATTAAATACAATTATGAAAGACAATAGTGGTCTTGTCAATCTAGGTTCATGTTAACAATGTTGACCAGTAATCAAATAATTGATAGACGTCTGGTTTTAATTGTTCTGAAAGGTTGATTTTAATATTTGTGGAAGAGTAACGTTTGACAAGTGAGCAGATATTTACGATTTATCAATCATAATATTTTTCTGTCAGGAGATTGATTCATGAAAAATAAAAAATTCTTCTAATTTCTTGGTAGACGAATGATTTGCATAATGACTTCGTGATGCTTAACTTACTTATGGAGACAATTATTTGTTATTTAGGGAGTAGGATATCCATGGGATATTGGACCCTCAGGGAGCAAAAAATGTAGAAAAAGAAAAATCTAAGTGTAGGACATTGCAGATAGTATATACCAAGTGGCAAAGAATGTTACTGTAAAGGATCTTCAAGTTTGGTACTTATAATTATATCAAATTTTAGCATTGTTTGAAAATTCATAGGCAAGAGTAAGTGAGTTGATGCACACGTTTTTTCTTAAATTGCAGGAAAAGGAGTCATAGATGCGAGACCAATCAATAAACAAAGGGATTGGGAAGTCAATCATCTTAACGGGCCTCATTTGTTCACTTACATAGTAGTAAAGATAGGGGTGTCAAAATGGTTGATCCAAATCAAACCAATCCATTAACTCATTAAACCATTACTAAATGGGTAATGGTTTTATCCAACTCATTCAAGCAAATGGTTTGGATCAAACCATAATTCATTATGTTAATGAGTTAATGGTTTTAATGAGTTGACTCATTTGCTTTGAATTCAAGAACAACAACAAGCTTTGAATTCAACTTGCTTTCTTTCATTTCTTTTCATAGAATCTTTTTCAAATATCAAACAAACATCCAAGAACAACATCAAATGAGATCAATGTAATGAGTCCAATTGGGTTTGCTTGTTGGCATCATCCAAGCTTTGACTTCATTCATCTTCTTCTTCCATGGGATCTACCACATGATCTGCATTTGGATCCGCTCGAACAACAACCATCTCGCCATTATCTACAAGAAAAGCTCAGTAAACATATAAATCAAGTAAAAGATTTACTTATGCTAAACAATTGTATCATACCTTCATCATCAAGCTTGTAACCATGTATCCAAGATCGAGTACAAAGTAATGCTTGGACATGACGAGGAAGAAGTCGAGTCCTATATTTGTTGATCAGATGAGATCCGATACTGAAACTAGACTCAGAAGCAACAGTGGTGATGGGAATACTTAATACTTAATACATCCATCCTAGATTATCTTCTTCACTCTCCATCACTATAAACAAACACAAAGATAAGAGATGATTGGTTAAGAAACTTGAGATGCTCTGATCTAATTTCAAGGTACATGAAACCCCTCATTGCTTCTAAATCGAACATCAAAGTAACCCCGATGAACCCGAACCTCGAAACAGTAACATATGATGAAATTTCACTTTGATTAAGCCCAAAATAAAAAAGACAGAGAGGTTTATGATGCATTTGAGATTACCTTGCTTAGGGCGGAGAAGACAACAAGAGAGAAGAGTCGAGACACCTAGTTCGATTGAGAGAAAGAAACCCAGAGAATTCTCGTGCTAATCGCAGAGCATCGTATCCAAATCGACGAAACCAAGAGAATTCTTGTGCTAATCGCAGAGAATCATATCCAAATCGACGAAACCCAGAGAATTTTCGTGATTGAGAGAAAGTAAGAGTTAGGGTTTGTGAGTGTGTTTGAGAGATCGTGAGATTGAGACAAAGAGAAATAGATTCGGTTTAGCTGTACAATTCGGTTTGAATTGGTTAAATCTCAGATTTTGTAATTAATGAATTGTTTTTATTTGGTTTAAACTATATTTGTTTGGTTATGGATAACCATTAACCACATAAAATTTCAACTCATTTCAATCCAATTCAATAAAACCAATAACCTATTAAAACCAATAATCCATTAGAATCCAAATTCTCAACTCATTGGATAAATGGTTTGGTTTGGTTTGGATTGATCCATGAATTCCAATCCATTTTGACACCCTTAAGTAAAGAACAATCTTATCCTTTGGTGCTTTCCATGTTATTAGTGATTCATGGACATTATTCTCATTGTTTGTGAGACTAGCTCTGCTTTCTGGAAGAAGAAAAAACAAACATTATGTTATATATAAAGTACATTAATTCAAGTTGCAAATTTTATCACATTATACGAGTATGCTGGATCCATGAAAGTTGTTTATAAAAGACAAAATGTTTTGAGGGGAACTCTGATCCATGTTTCTACAAGTCAATTGTTCTCATCTAGAAATATTATTAAGGGCTTAAAGCAATATGAAAAATTTGTAAGCGCTCGAATTTCTGGAAATGAAATTGTGGGCTAAATCTTATAAACGCGACACCAAAAATGCAAATGCAAAGGCGAGACTTGGTCTCTGTCCTTAACTCAATAAATCGCCGGTAGTGTGACCGTTCGGTGCGATCTTTGAATCCCAGGATACAATGGCAAACCGATTCTTTTTCGCAACACTCGAAAAAAGAACCCAACGAACTATTGATTCTACGATACTCTCGAAAATAGACTTACGATTTAAAAATGAGACGAGAGGATTTTTGTTGGTTTTCAGATCGATGATCAAATGAATGAATGATTCAATAACTCGAGTTTCGAGAATATATATATAGGGATGAGAGGGCGGTTTCCGCTGGAAATATTTCCGGTGAATATTCGAATATTCTTTTTTTGAATTATGTCGAGCCTCGTGCCGAGGCGAGTCGAACAAAGTATTTAAACACTCTATAACGAGTGGGATAGCCTCCAGTATTAAAATAAAAGATACTAAATATATTAAACCAGAGGTTCTAAACCAAACCCTATACTCTTCGGAAGGGGGGGGGGGATAAGAATGGGTCTTAATCCTCTCCCAAAGAAAATTAAACAGTAGTTTGTTTTCGATCTAGGATCACTACCCCAACTCTTTCTTGATCACACACAAGAAATTATATTTTTTTAATGTTTATACATCAAAAATCAGTTGTATCTGATTTTTTTTTTGTTTGAATGTAATAGTTATTGAACTCAAACGATGGGATGTACAAATGCTGAAACAAGAAACTAGCGTTTAGTGAAAATTTTAGAAAAGAATAAATAGCTAAGAAAAACAGAGCAGGAGGGAACACACTTCAAATAATCAAATCTGTGGTAAGGCAGAGACATTAATCCAACGAAGGAGGAGGTCAGAGTGTGTGTCTTGAGTTGACGGCTGACGAGATTTGATCCTGTCGCGAATAGTCTTATCAACGAACTGAGCTAGACGAAGCGGAGATAGAGGGGACTGCTGGTGGTAAATAGTTGTTTAGAAGGCTAACCGAACAAGTGCATAATCTTGTGTAGATTTTCGATTCTTGATTAGTGATTGAAGTGCATAGGACCAGTCTGGTGTGATGGTGCGTCCAATTAACTTCGAAAAGAGATACGCAAACCATAAATGAATAAATAGGTGATCCCTAGATTCATTAGGTAGGTTCACCGCATAATAGGCACGGCTCATTTACTCCCAATTAACTTGCTCGAGTTCCTGTTGAGAGTCTATCAAGAACAGCGAGCCATGATATGAAGGCGTAGCGAGGAATTGCATAAGGAAACCAAATCACCTTACGAATCTGTTCCCATGTTATTTTCGCAGAGAAGGTTGATTTAAATGTAACACGGCCTGACTTTCAGAGCACAACATCAGGTCCGACCAGAGGATGTGGTGGAGGTCAAGAGGACATTTGCTGCAGTATAGGTTGAAGATGAAGACCACGGCAACGCCGGATACTCCAACCAAGACTGTTTCCTACTTCTGAGGCCATGGCTGATCGAGGAATAACCAAAACACAGGTACCTGATTGTCCTGCAATATCAATAAGTCGTCCCATGTTTATCCACTTGTCAAACCAGAAAAACTTAGAATTTCCATCTCTGGTCTCAGACCTTAAAATGTCTGCAGCATCTTTATCATTAGTTTCAGCAATTTCTTCCAAATCCAAGACCCTCTTGTACTCTCTTTGACATCCCAAAACGAGGAATTCCGTAGATGAGATGTGATCTACGGAATTTTATCTTTGGCATCCCAAATCCAAGACCCTCTTTGTATCTGAAATTTTATCTTTCATTAAATTTATATTGTGATCTTTTTATCATTTTCTAAAAGATATAATATTTGATGTCAAAAAAATGATAATAATTTAAGAAAAAATTAATAAGTTATGTTGTCGTAAAAAATACTAATCATGAGCTTTTCGGCTAGATTTTAAGGAAAACAAAATTAGAGAAGGCAAGATAATGAAAACCATATATAATTTATGTACTGTTAAAAAAATTTGTATTCAAACTTTTGTAATATTAAGTTTATTAACGAACAAAATATTTCTTAAAAGATTATATTTTCATCTTACACTAAAAACAAAGAAGAAAATATCAAAAAATGTTTAGCTTTTAAAAGTGGTGAAAAAAAAAATCAACTTTGTCCAGTTGAAAAAGATGCTCAATTTTTGTTGACTTTATCAAATTAGTCACTTTGTTAAGTCGTCTGACGGAACAAGACAGATTGTTATGTCCGATGACTTAACGACGTGACTAATTTGGCAAAGTAAAAACAAAATTAGCGGTTAAAATGTAAAGTCAACCAAAGTTGGCTATATCATCACAGACAAAGTTGAAGATTTTTTCAAC
>CM051389.1:5341569-5416569 GCA_028015245.1 Cardamine occulta
AATATTTTGAAAAGTAAAAACTGAATACTTTTTTTACATTTTTTCCAATAGAAGGTTGTCGTCCACAAACAATAGGTGGGTTTCCAAGAGAAGATTGTCGTCCACAAACAATAAATGGTGAACAGCTAGGCTAGAAGCTAGAGGATGAGAGACGAAACCCTTTAACTTTTCCGGAAGCTTCAGCATTGTTAAGGATATTCACGAAGGCCTCTACGCAAATAATAAAGAGAAATGTGGATAAAGGGTCCTCTTGTCAATATCTCTCTCTAGTTAAATGAAACCGCGCATTGACTAGAACTGTGTAAGTGAGATGTTTCATGATTTTAACACTTCTAGAACCTCAATTATTTTTATTTTGGTGCATTTACATTAATAAATAAATATATTTAGGTGTATTTGCATTTGCATATGCATATTAGGTTCTTAGAGCTAAAATGTTTACAAAAACATGGCAGCAATAATAATCCTTAACTCAATAAGGGGCCCCACCGAACTTACCCGTACCTTTCCCTCCTCTAAGTTCTCTCCGTTTTCTATCCAACCCGAATCGGAAACAAACCGAAATATCCAACCAAAACAAAGTTCGGTTCTAGTTCGGACTTATTTCTCAAAACACGAAAAAGAAGATAAGCTAAAGTAGAGGACTTAGTTCTAGTTCGAACTTACCCGTACCTTTCTAATTGTTTTGTAAGGACAAAAACACTGATCCTTTGTTGCTACTTCAAGTTTAGTGTAAAGAGCATCTCTTGAACAAAACAAACAAAATAAAAAGTTCAATATTTCGTTGTTCCTCTGTCGTTTTTTTATTTCTTGTCTTTGTTTTGGCCACATTGTCGCAATCCATAAGACATATTTTAGTTGGCATTGGCTGTTCTCATTCCTGCAGTTATTGATTTCCATGAGTTTACGAAAAAAATTTTGATTATTGCAATCCGATAAATACTTTTAACTCAGATCAAACCTCAAATGATACGGCTGAGTCCAGCTCTATTCGGTTAAGTCGAACCGTCCCAAGAATATACTCTGGCAAATCCGTTTCCTCTTTTCCCTGCATTTGCATTTAGTAGTTTAAGATTCAACCGATGATTAGAAAAAATGTTCAACCAAAAGCCAAAGCATTCTTGTTTTATGATATGATAAGTCTACCCCAAGCGTACCTCAATCAAGATGGCGAGATCAACAATGAGACTTGTGACATAACCAAGGACCAGACCAATGACGCTCCTTGCAACAGCCGATGATCCAATATCTACATCAATCTGCAACACCACGATTTTATGAGAATTCAGCAACCATGTGTGATGGTCCACATGATCATGGGGTTTTTAATGGTTTATGAAAAATATAGATCCTTCCATATCAAACAGTGGAAACTATTATACCTCCAAAAAATTATCCTGCCTCAGGTATTTGCAGGTAACAGCTTTACCAAGCAAGCACGCTTTTGTTCCAACAGCCCGCTTGACCATCCAATATCCCTGTGTTTCACCATGACTGTTACAATGGATTCAAAACTACTATATTTCATAGACTACGAGAAGAGCAAGAGTTTCTTTACCTGAACAATACTTGGAATCAGCTTAAATCTTGAGTCGCGGTAACTGTCAGTCCCATCCACAAATTTTCCCAGGGACGAAGACTCGCTTAAAGGTCGATCCGCAGCATAGTAGAGGACCAAACAATAGTTAGGCTTTGCTGGTACCTGAAAAGGGTAAAACAAAATTTTGATTTCTTCCAGACAAAAACCTGACCCATAATACTAATAAATTTTAGAGTTAGATAAACTTAAAGTTGGGGAAAATGATTGGTGATGGTACTTTTTACTATCATTATTCCAAAAGGCTAGAAACTACAGTATTAGTTATGTATGTGTGGCACATCGTTACTTACGAGTAAACAAAAATTAACAAGAGGTTTAGCAACACAATCTTCATTAAAAGCTCAAAAATGTATACTCGTATGTGTTGAGGTGCTTTCTAATTACACACTACCGCTCACCTATACAAACAAACTTTTGGAAAAAGCCAGATATACTTCGTCCAAAAAAAAAAAGACTCGTATTTATATGTATATAGAGTTTATGTTGCAGATAGTATTCAAACCTGAAGATTGATGACTAGGATAAATGGCAGCTTTTTCCCAGGTTCTGACTACAAATGAGAAAACTTCCAAATCAGGCTCCTTCAACTACGGGAGGATATACAAAAATTTTGAATGTTTTCTTCTTACTATTCCAACACTCTAAGTCATTGATAACTTAGAGAGTATCACCAGACTTAGCCACAAGGCGAAGAGGGGAAAAATGAAGAAAAATAAATAATGAATGCTCATGGTGTACAATGCCTCAAGGTAAATGGAGATATGGTGACAAGTTGCACTTAATAATGGTTTTTCAGTGGCAAGAAGGCCGCAAAAGCTAGTTAAAGACAGGTCAAGGGAGTACCTGGACAAGACATTTCGGATGCAGGGCGATGTTGTCTACAGCTTTATCAACTTTAAACCAATCCACTGATACCAGTGTCAGAAGGGGCTCCCCACCCATCACCTAAAATTGCATCATAGGTTTTATTAAATTTGTACACCGTTTAACATGAGGGAACCATTGTTGAAGGCACTTGGTAGATAATCAAACTCAAGAGCTAGAATTAGAAATCAATCTAGACAATTAATAGTTGCAGTTGTCGCCTAAGTTGAGAGATATACAGAAACCAAAATTAGTTTATCAAAAGAAGTTCAGAAATATGGTTCGGACAGGGAGGACCTGAGCCTGAGCTCAGTGGCATCTAAAAAATAGGCCCCTCATAGTTTTCTATTCCATTTCAAAAGATGTATGAAATCAACTGTAGAATATTAAAGTAGAGGCAAAATATTTTAAAGTTACCTTTGCATTATCTTTTAGGTAGGTCTTTCCCCTGATCATAAACCCCATTCCACTAGGAGAATTCCAGCAATTTGAGTCCTTATCACCATTTCCTTTGCGCAGGGATCCTTGGAAGTGACTTGGATCGATATTCACAGGGTCAACACTAGCGTCTAATACGTTAGTTGCACCTGGAGCTAAAGTGAAAATAGAGCTGATATATTAATGCACACTGAGATTTTAAAGAAAAATAAAAAAAAAGCTTTTCAGTTCAAATTAGTGTCAAATTTTTGTGAATTTAAAAAGTGGTCCCTTTCTCCAAATGGTAACTACAACAGCTATGTAGATTGTTCCATTCTCATCTAAATGATACAAGACTATGGTTAGGTTGATTAGGGTACAGTTAGGATGTTTTAAATAATTAGTTTTAGTGTTTTTCTCTTTTAATTTAGCATTAAGGTATTTTTCCTTTTTAATTTAGTCATGATAAGCTTTTCCGTAGGTCTATTATAAAGACATCTTATGATTAATGAAACTGAATTTCCAACAATTAACCTAATTCTCTAAGAGAGACTTGGGTTAAAAGTGAAGTTTTGCCTAAATCCCTTTTGGTTCATATCAACTTGGTATCAGAGCCGAACGATTCAATGGGAGTAAGTGATTCCATCGATTAACACTTCGACACAATCATAAAGATGTTGCAAGAGGTTATTGAGATGATTGGTCTGTTGCCATCAACACTTGGAAAACTCAAGGAGGAGACAACAACACAACAGATTGCGTCAGAGGAGCCAGAACAATCGTTACTTCAAATTTTCAAAGCCAAAGATGAACAAAATTCCAAAGACGGAGAAGCAGAAGTTTCAATTTGGCTTTCCGAGAAACCACATCAAGTGACGACGGAGACAAAGCCATTTCAAATGATATTGCAGCAGCCTAAAGAGTACATAAAAGTATCAGGTTGGACAGAGCCAGAACCACTGGATGCGGCCGTGATAGAAGCTGCAACATCCATGCCTAAACCAAAGCAGCCGAAGCCTCCAAAACTTGAAGTAGTGGTGACACTGTTGTCTGTCGCTGCAGAGGAGAAGGTGCACGAGCAGACCATGGCGGACAAAGCAAAAGCTAATGGAAACATATCTTTCTCTTCTGGTGACTTCCACGCAGCCGTGAGTCACTTCACCATGGACTATCATTCCATGATGACCCACCGACAACTGTTGCATCTCTTGACTATGTTTTTTGTATCAAGAGTGCCACAATCTCTACTACTAGGTGGATGTTTAGATACCATGAGTTGGAGCTTGAGGACAAGCTCCGAATCCAAGAGGGGAGTAATGATACAAGACTATGGTTAGGTTGATTAGGGTAAGGTTAGGATGTTTTAATTAATTAGTTTTAGTGTTTTTCTCTTTTAATTTTAGCATTAAGGTATTTTTCCTTTTTAATTTAGTCATGATAAGCTTGTTCGTAGGTCTATATAAAGACCTCTTATGATTAATGAAAATTGAACTTCCAACAATTAACCTAATTCTCTAAGAGAGACTTGGGTTAAAGGTGAAGGTTTGCCTAAATCCCTTTTGGTTCATATCACTAAACAAAGTAAGATTGTTTAAAAATATATATATTGATCCATTATACTGCCTATGTGTAGCCATTGGTAAACTTAATGGACTAGAAAATAAGTAAAGAACGAACCTTTAGGCCGCTTCAAAGACAAGCTAGCGATTGCCCATGAAACGTTCTTCAGTTTAACTTTTATCTCCTGTTTAAAACATTTAAAAGACAGAATTCTCCATTATTTTAATCATTTTAATACAAGTTGCTCACCTCATGGGCTGTACATAAATACTTAGTAGGAACTTTAAACATTAGATTATGTGTGGTATGTATTCTTTCTATTTTATTTTAATTCATGAAATTATTTAGAACTTCTATTTCCTCATTTCCTTTATCTAGGATGTTTTGCCTTTACATTTTTGTACATCTAGGGATAAAGTCTAGGCTGTGAGATTCATCCAAAACTAAAGAGTGCTTTGGAGGTTTATTGGCTTTGCCGAGGGTTTCTCTATTTATACCATGGGAAACGTTTTGCGTGTTTTATTTCCTCTAATTTCAATAAAGAAGGGGTTTTCAGTTATTTATATTCATGATTCTTTTTTTCTGTAAATGTGAATTTAAAACTACAAATTAACAAGAAGATATCAAAAACAAAGTAGTTACCTTTTTTTCCTGATCGTCATCATCTTCATCGCTTTCCTCATCATCAGATGATGAGTCTGTGGCATCATAAAACTGCTCCTCCATTTCCTCATCTACATCTTCACCATTGGGGACATCTGGTAACTTGGACTGGACAACCGTGGCGGTAGTTTCATACCTAAAGGCTGGGTTTGCTCCAATGTACTCCTTCAGACCTGATATACCGATTCACAAGAAATTGAAACAAAAACCATATGGAACTTCAAAAAAAAATAAAAAAAAATAAAAAAAACCATGGGGAACTTGTGACATCTATCATGTCAGAGGTCAGGCATTTACTTTAAACAGCATGCGAACTAAATTTTATTAACTACTATGCCCAAAAAAAAAAAAGAAAAAGAAGCTTCCATTTTGTTACAAAAAGGAAGCATGATACATGTATTTTTTTATCCCAAACAAGTGCGGATAGTGATTGCTAATCTACATGGTAACACAGATAAATCTTCAGATGTGCTCACAAGAGTCTCCATCCTTCAATAAATATTGTTGATGCCACAAAGATCACATCTAACCTTCCTAGTCATTTCTTGTGTTCATACACTAAAATAAGATCTGGCAAGAGATAAGGCATGCATTTAACCTGCTACTTGGAGGAGTAATGCATATGGAATAGTCTTTTCGAACTTTGAGTAGCTAGTTCTTTTCCACTTGCCCCAACGTTTAGAGTGGATTTCTAGCATGTGTGTTACAAGACAACTTGGAAGTTCTGCATCCACGCGCTTTTTCAAGTTTCTGATTTCCCAAGTGGATGCTGCAATAAAAAAGAACGAAAAAGAGATGAAAGGTCTTAAAAGCAGAGGAAAAATGTCTTCCTCGGTTTTCTTCAAAATCCAAAGTAAGAATGCATACAATCTGATCCACTGAGAAAAAAAAAGAAAGACAAAGCATACAAAAAAAAGTAAGTCAAAATGAAAAAAGAACAGTAGAATAAAACACTAGAGTAGCATCCCACGAGCTATGGTTTACAAGCCAATAAGATTGCCCACGAGACTATGATTCAGTTCTAGACTTTGTGAGCATTAATGAACTTAGTCTCTAAACCAGCTATTTCTCTATAAAATTGTAGCTGCAGAACTTGACACTATTGCAGAGACAAGGGGCAAGTAATCACAAGCAACTAAGTATGCACCAGGACCAAGAACCTCTGGCTATCGAAGAACCATTCAGATTGATTTACCTATACTGTATTGCCACCAAACATGCATCATAGTGAAAAAGGAAAAGACTACTGATAGAAAGGTTATCAAAATAAAATCTCTTACGAGTAATCTCTGTACGTCGATATCCAGACTTTTGAGGCCGTTTCTTATGCACTGCTGGAAACTGTAAGATTGCTGCATACAAAAATACAACATGAGAGTTCAAGATATTCAATGACTAACTGTTTTTTAAAGAATGATAATGAATTAAATGAGTTTCCAGGTCGCATGGGTATGAAGATATCATCCGGAAATAATATTAGAGAGAAGCATGCATGACTAAGATTTCTAGTTGGCAGTGGCGAGCTAGCTGAAATTTTCAAAATCTATAACTGTGAATTTCAAATTTAGATGAAGCTTTATTTAGCTTCTTTACATGAACAACTAATGTTTTCCTCATGGCTCATAGAGCAAGAAATAAACAATAAAATATGGATTCTTGTTTTCTGCATTCTTCTCTGTTTTGCATTCGATGTTGCAACCTATAAATAGAGTTCATGGGTGGGTATTGACGGTCTCTGTATTTAGTTCTACAGTTACAGGATGGAACATTAACCTAGATAATTTGAACTTGAATCATTCACTTGAAAGTTGACTAGAAACGAAGTGAAAGAGCTTAAATCAGTCTCCACCATTGTGTAGCCGATAAAGACATCATCAGACTGATATAAGAAACTATTAATTAGAAGAGTATTGTTCTCAACTTACTATATGTCCCATCTTGCCCACGAACCCACTGTCTAGAGAAGATAAAATCTCTCTTTGATTGCCATCTGCAAAATATACTATTTAACCAATCAGTTCAATGGGAAAAATATAAGTGTAAATCTATCCACTGATTAAGTGATATATGAAAAAAAAGTACAACATGTCCAAACTGGAGAAAAAACACATCTGATAGTGGAAAGATACCAAGAAATTTTATATATACGTCTTTTCACTGAAGAATACGGAGAGATAAGTTTGGCACTAAAGACAACAAGAACTTTTAGTTAAAAAAACATACCGTGAAAGATACTTAGGATCGTATACGCAGTAAACAACATCATAGTGGCCCTCATATGAGTCTATCAATTCTGAATCACCTGTTACTGCATCCCACCTGTGTGGGTAATTAGATAGATCCAAGTAACAAATGAAATGACATAAATTTTCAAGTAAATAAGCTTACTCATATCTTTGATGTTTGTCAAGATTCAAAATGACTTCGAACACAGCATCCGCACTAGCTTCAACAACAGCTACTGCTTTCACAAGAACTCCTCTACCAGCCTAAAGAAGAAATTATATTGACAAAATCTTAGGGGCATCATCCTAAGCACGCCAACAATAATTGAATATAACCAATTTATAGTTCTTCCCGGTGCACTACCAGTTGCGAAATAACCAAATAAAATACTAGCTTTCACCGTGGCATAAATAGTCACAATTATTCTGATGCCATAAGTTCTGGGTTGAAAACACTTAGTGATAAGATCTAATTACAAGATTGCAAATGTTCTAATGAAAAGAGAAAATAAGGAGGTTCAGTTTCCATTCCTCTAGAAATACATTAATGTCATTCCTGAATGGCAAAATACCCAACAGTCTCCACAACCATCAAATAACTGATTCTTATCAGTCATCACAATCTATAAATCAATACTGCACTTAACAACCATGGTATCATAATACAACACCAGTTTTCGTAGCCAAAATCCATGGAAACCCACTCCTAACTCATTCTAAATGGCTTGGTCATTAGGGGCAGCTTGTTTTCCAATGACTTTTTGAACCCATCAACCAATCTCTTATGTCATTGGTTTTAATATTTAATCCAAGCAGTTCTGTCTACATAGTTGGAAATATATTCTCTGAATATAAGTAAATATACCTTGAAGTTAGCCACATCTTCAAAAATCCTAACCCCTGCAAACAATTTTAAGAAAAGTAAATAATTGAAGGCTACGCATCAATGAGCAAGCAAATCATAAGAACAATCTCAACGTGTTTAGGCCTTATAGTCTCGAAATTCTGAAAATTAAAGACTACTATCTTTCCACAGGACCTTCGGATTCATAGAGATGAATAACGGCCAACATAAAAAAAATAGACAAGTATGTTCGTATCTTTTTGGTGATTATGAGTCTTCTACAGTTACCTCTTTATAACTGATAAAGAAGTATACATAGTCAAAAGGAGACACCACAAAAAATGCATTTTAATGCATGTTTTTTAGATGTAACTAAATGGGGACATCTACCCCATTACTGGTTCTGTAGATGAAAAATTTGTAATGTGTAGGTTGTTTGATATTAAAATTCTACAGTTTACTGCTAAACATACCATTGATTGTACGAACACATTTCCATTCGTGTGCCTCGATTGCATCTCCATTGTCACCACCCTCGTAGAAACCATCACCCCTGCCATCATTAACCAAGGAAGAGGATTGCCTCAAAAGAGTCTCCGGACCTGTCATTTAAGAACATCATCACACATCTTTGTTTGGAAAGAATACTAACTTTCAGGTGTACCGTATATCTTGAGTCATGAATAACCACTAGATAGAACCGTAAGAAATCAGATTAAATTATATTAGGAGACCGAATAGAGTTTCAACATAACTATGGAAACCCAGATCTATCAATGCATAATAATTCAAGAGCTGTAGGATTTATAACTATAGTTTCACTTATACTCAGTACAACATATATCTGATTCCAGTGTCGATCTATTTTTATGTACATATAATCAGAATCTTCAGGACCACTTTGCCCACAATATCCTTATTTTGCATGTGCCCAACCCAAAGATAGAGGGGAGTAGGAGAATAGGCGATGAGTTCTATACACTATATAACAACAAATAAACTTTTAACAATCTAGAAGCACAAATTTGTATAATTGAGAACTAATAGATGCTGTACATAAGATATTTTTTTTAAACTTTACAAAATATCATGACAGCATCAAACTGCTTCTTTTGAATTTTTTAATGTTTACACATGCTGGTGGAAGACTTTGAAGCTAAGAAAGCCCATAAACTTGAGAGACAGCATATTACCTTGCCCAATTCGGATAAGCTTTTTTAACCCAGAAGCATAACGCCTGACTCTAGGCCGATGCCCTTCCAGATCAATGCTTCAAAAGAAAATAGAGTGTGATTCAGCAATTGTAGAGTAACAGTGGGCTTCTACTATTTGAAACATTTTGATCTGGCTAAGAACAGAGACTATGACATCATAATGTTATGCATTTTCTGTTAAAAGAGCCTCATCTTCTCAATAAATGTACAGTTAGGTCCCCAAAACATGAACTACTTAGCTACTAACAAATATCATTTAAGACACTCATCATATGATAATTAGATCATACTTGGCCTCCATGCTTAAATTTTTTCTTGTGCTTCCGCCTTTTGATAGTGCATATTCAGCCTTAAAGAAAAAAAGAAAAAGCAGTAATCAGAATTTCAAAGAAAAAACAAACAAGGAACTGGTGATACATCATCCCAATAACAACAAGCAAAATGAACTTTGAAAGAAGTAGCCAATTATACGCTACATAAACCAGAAAACTTCAATACATTACATGATGCTAGAAAACTTGATCACAGTCAACTTCGTACCTGCTGTTTTGCTTCATCAAAGGCCTCAACCCATTTCAGGGCTTCTCCAGCGGTAGCACAGGCAATCTGAAGCAAATTTTACAGACACAAAAAGTTATGTGATGCACCTGGATCAGACAAACATATGTACCAGAAAAATCAAACTGTATTCAGAAAAGCACTTCAGGGTAACCACATGGTTTACTATAGATCTTGACGACATTTACTCTATAAGTTAACTTTTTGGTTCTTCCAAGTGTGCAAATACACAAAAAATCATACGCCTTCCAAAAAAACCTCAGTTTCAGAGTGGAAAGCATCAAGTCTAGTGCACATTTCCAAATAAAAAGATCCAGATATCCAGAAATTCCAGAAACCATCGTGTTTGCCAACACAAGGCTATTGCAAAGAGGGAAATTTCACTTACTTCTCCTTTTTTTGACTCGTCCAACCGGTTATAGAACCTTATGACGTAGACATCCTACAAGATATAAAAGAAATAAAATTAGTAAGTGTACCTGTTTCATTTACTATCATACTTTGATTAATTAGAGCATACAATTAATATGCAAGATAGTTTGAAAAACAGGTATGTATTCTACACAGATTACAGTAAAACCATACAAGTAGAGATTGAAAAGTATTACCCCAACAGTAACTTTGCGACGTCCCAGCTCTTCAACCATCATTGTAGGGCCTATGACACCACGCCTTATAGGTTTCTATACAGACAAATAGACAAATAGATATAATAGAATATCAACACACATCTAGTTGTTATATATCCGTTTCAAATTACAAAAAAAAAGGAAACGGTTGAGACCAACCAACATTGAGTACAGCAATATATCCTTCAGAGATACAACAATGAATTCCATCAAAAACAATTGGATCAAACTATAAATACATCAAAAAATAAAAAGCATGAAAAACCTGGTCAAGTTCATTCTAATTAAAAAGAAAAGCTCAAAATAACAAGAGAGCGAACCAAGAAAAGAAGGTCAGAACATTTTCTTTGTCTCCTCAGAAAATAAAATATAAAGAACATTCAGCTCAGAAATATAACACATAATAATCCACTAACACCAAACATTGAGATTATTAATGAACATCTAACTCAGGGAAGTAGTACACACCTATACATTTCTTACTGATACCAATGTACTTGCTAATTTATCGGAGAAAGGTGTTTCCTTCAAATTACAAAGCAACAAACATAATCTAAATAAAATTCACTACAATTGATTCTAGAACTAATTAACATGAATCCAAGCTATTTAGCAATGTCGTAACAATCCAGAACAACACAATCACAAATTCAACAAGAATGATCAAAAGCAAAAGGAGGAAACACATACAATGTCTGGGTTCTCGTGAGGATCTCTTTTATACATCTCCACATATTTGCCTCTAATGTAAAGGTAACGGAGATTACAATACTCATGCCCAATCTTATTCACACCCAAATGATACACCGATCCGAAATACTCAAACGTTCCTCCTTCTCCACCACTGTTGCGGCTACTGCTACTGCTTCCACTATCATTCAGATCTCCCGAAAATCCAACTCTTCCCAGATTCCCGGAAACTTTCTTCTCCGATCCGTCGTCGGCAACAACTTTCTTCGATCCAGGCGATGTCATCGCCGTTTTTTAGGATCGATCAACACACAACAATTCCAAAGTAGCTCGAAATTTCCAAATTACGAATCAATCGATTTACAACGTTCGCTGTTTCATTCTCTGATAGAGTGAAATTTGAGAATCCACTTTTTTGGCCTCAATTATGGAGGTTGGGTTGGGTTCATTGATTCCGAGCCTACTACAAATTTATGTCGATCCAATGAACGTCTTCCACCTCAGATAAATATTGATGTTTGCTTTTACCATTCTCAGACATATTATTAAAATAAAAGATAAAGAAAAAATTAGGTAAGATAGTAAGTTAGTAACATTAACAGTTAGTCATTTAATTTTGCGCTTGAATGATTAAAAAATCGTTATGAAATGCATGCATTGGCGAACACGTCTATATAGGACCAGATGGTTTATAGCTACTTAGGCTCCTACCGGTAATATGTAGTATTAAATAAATTTGATGTAACTTATAATAAAAATTATATGATATAAACTATAGATTTATATGGTAAGTTTTCAGTAGAAATATGAGTTACGTTTTGTCAAAACTAATGATTGGTAACTTGTATGATGTTTTAGTTGCAGTATATATTATTAAAGATAAATTTATTTTATTAGAATTAATAATTATAAATTTATTAAAATTTAATAATTAAAAAGAAATTAAATAAAATTATTAGATCAAAAGTGGCTTTGATAAGTAAAAAAAAAAACAAAACCATATATTTTAAAAAGTGCTTGTATATTTTTGACAACAAGCATTAAGAGATGCCTATTTTATAGATATAATGAAAATATCAAATAAAATCAGAAATTAAAATAATAGGAATATCTTTGTTTATTTGTTTAAATCATTACATTAAGACAATATCATTAAAAAAAAAAGTAAACCATTTAGACATATCTTTGACCAAGATATTACTGTTGGAAATAGTTAGAAATGGAAAAAAAAGAAAAAAATAGAGAATGAATTATTAATTTCACTTCTACCACCTGACATTCTCATGATGTTGAATTATTATTTGAGGTTTTAATTTTACAAAGAGCATACCATTTTTGAGTTATTTTTGAGTTATGCTTATAACTCAATTTAAATCAATAGTACCTTAAATTACCAATCAGAACCTTAATATTTAGGATGAACATGCTATTTTAGTACTTTGGAGTTTTCTAGGGGTATCAAAATGGTTAAGATAGATCAACCCAATCCATTATCTATTGGGTTAAAAGTTAAATGTGTAATGGGTTGATCCAACTCATTTAACCAAATGGGTTAGGTGAATTCATTATCTATTTAATTTTATGGGTTAATGGTTTAATGGATTAACCTATTTAATTAATTAATCAATTAATAAATAAATAAATCACTCAATTGATTAATAAATAAATAAATTAATTAATTACTAATAAATTATTATCATAAACAATCACCATCATCATTATCTTCATCAACATCACCGCCACCATCATCATCATCATCATCATCGTCATCATCATCATCATCATAATATCATCATCACTATCACTATCATCACCATCATCATCATCATCACCATCACCGTCACCATCATCACCATTACCATCACCATCACCATCACCATCATCATCATATTTTGGTGTTAAAATTACGGAATCAAATTTTTGGTGGAAAATGACGTAATTCTATTTTTTGGCGGAAAAATTGTGGATTTTTTATTTTACGGATTATAATTTTGGTGTGAAAAATCTTGAATTAAGTTTTTGGCAGGAAAATGACGAAACTGTTTTTGGTGGAAAAATTGCGCATTTCTCATTTTGACGAAAAAGTACGAATTTGCAATTTGTTTGGAAAATTATGAAATCATGTTTTTGGAAGAAAAATTGTGGATCCGTCTAGGTAGAAAAATTGTGAAACAATTTTTGCCAGAAAAATTATGGATTTCTTATAGAGTGTCTTCCACTTTAACCCACTTTTCATCTTTTAATATCATTATGACCCACTTTTTGCTCCAACCATACTTTTTTAATGCAATTACTTAGATACCCTCTAAGTGAGGACTAACTACACTCTCTCTTTGTCTCTCGTCACCTCCTCCTTTATATAATCCCTCTACAATCGATGTTACTTCTTCTCTTTCTTATTCTCTCTTAATCTCATTTGCACAAAAAAATTCTCTTAACCTCTCGTCTTCTTCTACTTTCTCCAATCTCTCTCTCTCTCTACCGTTGTTGTTACTGAAACATCACAAACCCATCAGTTTAAGTTAATATCTTTTAAGTTTGTGAATAATATGATTCCTATGCTCCGGCGTATTCGGAACAGAAAACTAATAACAGAGAACTCCTTGCGCTTCTCGAAGTCGTATTTGCGTCTCCGCGGTTGATTCCTCTGCTCTAATCGATCGAAATGGAGAAGGTTTGTAGTGAATAATTTATCTGAGTATTTTGTTGTGTTTCTGGTTGAATAGCTTGAATTGAACAAGAATTCTTCGTGTAGGATGTTCCACTATGAATCTCAAAGTTCAGAAAGCAAAATTTGAGTTAAAGGTAATTTTCAATCAGATTCCAAAATTGATTCGATTTTTCATATGTATAGCAAAGCTTGTGACTTTCTTAAGAGCAAACTCAGATTTGATTAAGAACGTTGTTGAAACTAATCGTAAAGATAAAGGCTTTGTTAGTGTTAAGACGATGAGAAATTCATTTCTCCATGTAGGCAAGGTTCAGGAAGTGCTTGCCGTAGTTTATTTGGTGGATTTGTTAAATTGAACATGGGAAAAACGAAGATGATCTTGTTATCATAGTTTTTGTTCTAACGGATATTAGTACCTTTAGTCTAGTGCGTTTTTAGATTCAGCTGCAGATTTGATCCCAGTCATTATCTTCTATATTATGTAGATCTCTAATTAACTCTCTGTTGCACTCTTTCTCTCGTCTAATGATATATATGAAAGTGCTTATAGAACCATGTTTGTTGTTGTTTATTTAGAATTTGGATAGTTAGTATAAGCAAAGTCATATACTAAAAGATGATCTTGTTGTAGGCTACACACGTTAAGTGAGAACTAATTAATTAGTTGATAATGTGTGCATTAAAAATGGAATAGAAATGATGAACATAGCAATTAAGATTTTTTTTAGTTTGTGTCTAGGACGGTTAATTGGTTAACCGTTTTATTTTCTTTTTCTAGTTTCTTCTCCTTAACTGATTGAATGGTGTATCTAATCACTGCAACTTGATATTCAGGTACTGCATCTCTTTCAAAAGTATTGGTGTAAAGTCTTGATAGCTTAAAGGCGAGACGAGCAAACGCATAGCGGTAGAGTTTCTGATGTATCCACGAAGTCATGTCTAGTTGGTGTATTCCATATGGACAACCGCGAAATAGACAAAAAGCCATTCATTCCATAATGAATATTTAGTCACTATTGTCTATTATCACACACATTGTCCATTGTTTTAACACACATTGATTATATGAATCTGAAGTTTCAGTTAGTATTTGTCCTCTCATACTACTAGTATATGCATGAATGCTCTTAAGCATTTTTTACCGAATACACATTTTAACAAACATTTTTTCTAAACATTTTAACCGATGAAGATGAACATTTTAACAAACATTTTCTCTAAACAAAGCCTAACTTGCATCAGATTCATCTCTCATTTTGCTTTCCTTTGCTCCAATCTGTTTTATTTTAAACAAACAATCGGTAACACCCGTCTCATCCTCTCTCGAGAGCGGCATGTCACTAACACTAACTTCTTACTCAAGTAACACCAATTCCAAGAATCAACTTTATTAATCGAAAAATCTGAATCATAAATAACCAAATAAATCCAATAAACGAATTAAACTGAATTTAAAACTCGAATACTTAAATAAACAATATCAAAAAAAAAATGTAATAAAAACTGCGTTGATCCAAAATAGCACCATAATGTCCCGCACATCCGACTACTCAACATGATCATTTGAAAGGAAAAAAAGGGAAGAGAAAGGGGTGAGTAAATTGGGAGTTACTCAATGAAGTATGGGATGCTAGGGGCAACACACAAGTCGAACCCGGCTTACACCATAACCACGAGAGTCTAGACCTAGACATGTAGCAATCACGGCACCTAAAACAATAGTCCTAAGCGAGTTAAGTGATCACCCACCCTCCAAAGAGGCTTAAAAAATTTATGGGATAATGCCCAATCACACCGCCATGTGGACGCTTTATCGATCTTAAGGGCTACAGCTCGACAGATCGACTTGCTGCCCGCACCCTCCCTCACACACGACTCCGGGTTATACCACAGTCCTTGCACTGCGTATCCCGCCCAAGTCCCCTAATACAGTTCTATATATATATATATATATATATATATATATCACAACACTAATACAGCAACATATGAGTCAAACAATGTGTGAAATCATCTAAACATCCTACATCTGGTTAAACATGCAAGACACCGACTCGATCATAGAGACAATACACATTTAGGCTCTAAACTATCAATGGAAAAGTTAAGGCAAGTAAGAGATGTGCGGTTAGCCCTCACCTTAGTAATATGCTTGACTTCTTGCTATAAAACTAGCAAGACTGGACGTCCGGTTCAACAACACTTCTCAGTCTGCAACTGTTTAGAGTTACTGATCAAGATTAATTTCCAAATAATAAATAATTAATTAAATTATTTAGATTAAATCCAAAATTTCAAGTCTCAGTTTAACGGGTTAACGTTGACTCGGTGTTCTCCAATAAAATTAATTAGCTCTAGTTTAATAATTAAATCAACCTGGACTAACTATTTAATCTTAAATCTAATCCCACATTATTTCTCAACATCTCCCGTACACATTAATTAGTCTTGGTTTAATGGCTTTAGTTAGACTTAGATTTTGGTTTAGCTAGTTTAAGCCTTGGTCTAATAATCAATTCACACACACACTTACCTTCGGTGATGTCACGCCACACCATCACCACACGCGATACTTGAGTGTGTTATTAAGAAATCGATTCAATAATTATTTCCATGGTTTAGGCTGGTTTAACTTGGTTTGGCTTTGTACAATAATTAAACCATTACAACAACACACAGCCATTAACGAAGAAGTGCTTGTCGATTTACCTTTTCTCGACAACTCCTCTGATGACTCAGTGGCGCGGTGGTCAGTCAACGGCGGTGGATCTGCATCAACAAGGCTTCATCGTTCAAACCCTAAGACCAATATCCAACAGCCATCAAATCAGAAACTTAGAGGAACAGGATTCGTGGTCACCTTTTATGTCGATGGTGGCTCTGACTAAGTGCGGCCAAGGGTGGCTGGTGAAGCTCTGCCATGGTTCACGAGCGCCCCTTATATTAGATTGAATCACAAAGCAAAGCTAAGGACCAAATCTAATCATTGAAGCTTACCTCAATTCAACGGGGGTTGAGGACGACGGAGCAAACTCGACGACGGTGACTGTTGGATGAGTGACTCGGCGGCTGTGACTTCCTAGGGCAGTTCTCAAAGTTTGTGCCCTACTCTTATACACTCGAGGAAAGAACGAGGCTTGACTAGGGTTTTTTCTGTATTAGGCTCGATTTGGGCCTCAAGCCTTATTGACAGAGGAGTTGATATATCATGCTTTTTATGGGTTTTAAGCCATGATATATGTACATAATCGAGTCTTTTATGTGTCTTTAGATTCCTATTAGAGTGTTTACAGGACACACATTTGGGATCATTTGGATATTATGGAGTATTTTGGAGCATTGTAGCTGAGAAGTTGAAGTTGGTGTCATTCATGACCAGTGGAGTCGATCGACACCACCTATGTGTGTCGATCGACATGAGCCTTATTTTTACACCACACGCGAAAATCAACACTTTTGAAAAATTGCAACTTTGCCCAGAAGTTTTATGTATTTACAAAAGGTATCAAATCGTGTTAGACTATTAATTAGGGTTTTTAGGTTTCTTTTAGAAATAGTTTGTTTTTGCAAGAGAGTTTTGGAGAGATTGAGAGCTTGGGATGATCTATTACTCTGTACACCTTGAGAGAAGATTTCGAACTCCTGTTTTTATTTCCTTTTATATTTCATATGATATCTATTTCAATCATATCTTTGTTTTCAATTGATATGTGTGAGTATGTCTATTGTTAGGTTCAATGGTTCTCATTAGGGGTTTCATGGAATTGTAAATTGATTGATTTGTTAGGATTCAAAAATTGATAATTCTTCACCTAGGTTGTTCTGAAAGCTAGTTTTGGCCTGATCACCTAGAATCTAGACTATAGGTTGTTAAATTGGCACGACAGTGTGATTTATAATCTGATAGGACCTAGAATGAGCAAGTTAGATAATTGCAAAAGAATTTAGATTAGATAATTTGTGAACCAATCAAACTTGTTCTTAATGCTTGTTTAGAATTTTAAAATTCGTAAAGGAATTTGGTTTCTTAGGTTGTAGACATAGTAAATTCTTACAACGAAAGTTGGTTAATTTTATCTTTGTGATTTGAGTTCTAGAACTGGTTCGTAATTTTATCCTAACTGATTAATTGATCTGCATTACTTGATTACCTGAAAAACACCCGTCGCATCATCTCTCGAGAGCAGTATGTCACTAACACTAACTTCTTACTTAAGTAACACCAATTCCAAGAATCAACTTTATTAATCAAAAAATCCGAATCATAAATAACCAAATAAATCCAATAAACGAATTAAACTGAATTTAAAAATCGAATACTTAAACAAACGATATCAAAAAAATAAATGTAATAAAAATTGCGTTGATCCCGGAATAGCACCATAATGTCCCACACATCCGACTACTCAACATGATCACCTAAAAGGAAAAAAAAGGAAGAGAAAGGGGTGAGTAACAGGGGAGTTAACCAGTGAGGTATGGGATGGTACGGGCAACACGCAAGTTAAACCTAGCTTACACCGTAACCGTGAGAGTCTAGACCTAGACACGTAGCAATCACGGCACCTAAAGCACCCAAGAACAGAAAAAATTGTCCTACTCGAGTTAAGTGATCGCACATCCTCCAAAGAGGCTTAACAAATTTATGGGATAATGTCCAATCACACCGTCCTGTGGATGCTTTATCGATCTTAAGGCCTACAGCTCGACTGATCGACTTGCCGCCCACACCCTCCCTCACACACGACTCCAGGTTATACCTTAGTCCTTGCACTGCGTATCCCGCCGAAGTCCCCTAATACATTTCTATATATATATATATATATATATATCATAACACCAACACATCAATATGCGAGTCAAACAATGTGTGAAATCATCTAAACATCCTACGTCTGGTTTAACATGCAAGACACCGACTCAATCATAGAAACTACACATTTAGGCACTAAACTATCAATCGAAAGGTTAAGACAAGTAAGAGATGCACGGTTAGCCCTCACCTTAGTACTATGGTTGACTTCTCGGTGTAAAACTAGCAATATTGGAGGTCCGGTTCAACAACACTTCTTAGTCTGCAACTGTTTAGAGTTACCGATTAAGATTAATTTCCAAATAATAATTAAATAATTAAATTAATTAATTGAATTATTTAGATTAAATCCAAAATTTTGAATCTCGGTTTAACGTGTTAACGTTGACTCGGTGTTCTCCAATAAAATTAATTAGCTCTAGTTTAATAATTAAATCAACCTGAGCTAACTATTTAATATTAAATCTAATGCCACATTATTTTTCAACATCTCCCGTACACATTAATTAGTCTTGGTTTAATGGCTTTAGTTAGACTTGAACTTTAGTTTAGCTAGTTTAGGCCTTGGTCTAATAATTAATTCACCACACACTTACCTTCGGTGATGTCATGCCACACCACCACCACACGTGATACTTGAGTGTGTTATTAAGAAATCGATTCAATAATTATTTTTATGGTTTAGGCTGGTTTAACTTGGTTTGGCTTGGAACAATAATTAAATCATCACAACAACATACAGCCATTAACGAAGAAGCGTTTGTCGATTTACCTTCTCTCAACAACTCCTCCGGTGACTCAACAGCGGGTGGTGATTTAACGGAGGCGGATCTGCATCAACAAGGCTTCATCGTTCAAACCCCGAGACCAACATCCAACAGTCATCAAATCAAAAACTTAGAGGAACAGGATTCGCGGTTACCTTTTCCGTCGATGGCGACTCTGACTGAGTGCGGCCAAGGTTCCGGTGGCTGGTGAAGCTCTGCCATGGTTCACAAGCAGTCCCTTATATTAGATTGAATTAAATAGCAATGCTAAGGACCAAGTTTAATCATTGAAGCTTACCTCAATTCAACGGGGGTTGAGGAAGACGGAGTAAACATGACGACGACGGCTGTTGGATGAGTGACTCGGCTGCTGTAACTTCCTAGGGCGGTTCTTGAAGTTTGTGCCCTCTTCTTATACACTTGAGGAAAGAATGAGGCTTGACTAGATTTTTTCTCGGTATTGGGCTTGATTTGAGCCTCAAGCCTTATTCTCGGAACCAGCCTGTTACACAATCATTGCAAAATCAAAAATAAAATAATTCAGCAGCAAAATCACTTATAATGCAACATAAAATCTGTATTGAGCATTGATTTCTGAACTAGTAAAGATTTAGAAGGGTGAAAGATTGTATCGATACTAGTCATGACTTTGTGTTGCTGAGACAAGAAGGTGATCAGGTGGTCATTTGCTTGTGGACGAAAGTCCATTAAGTGTTAAGGAAATCAAGATTCTCTAATCTCTCTGTGCTTCTAGTTGCTAGTAAACCTGATTTCACATCTATTTCTCTTACTGTACCAATCTCTAAATTACGTTTAACCACACTTCTACTCATAAATGGTTTGTATTTCTATGGCTGATCAAATCTTCTCACTAGAGACCACACCTATACACCGTAAAAATCAAACTAATCCATATTAACCATACTTTCTACAATCAGTTTTGGGGGTTATCAATGGAAGCTTCTATAATCAGGAACCAATTTGATTCATTTTCACTAATCGTATTGCACGAATAATCGTTTAGTGATTATGACCACATGGACAGTAAAACACATTAAATATATCGGAGTTGATCATGGACAACCATATTTTCTCATTATTCACTATTCCATTTGATTATCCAAAAACTAATCGACTTGAGGGTTGGAAGTATCGTTATATGTTTTAGGGGTTAAAAGGTTAAAATTGCCGGTATATGGTTTAGAGTTTAAATGTTTAGGGTTTAGGGTTTAGTGTGTAAGGTTTAGGGTTTTAGGATATGATCATGTAACAAGTGTGATTTTACATCAAAATCACTCATTAGAAAATAAAATACACATCAAGATTATTAATTTTTGATTCGAATACAAGCATAAATGCATAATCATTCTAATTACAAGAGTAAATATATGGACACAAGACCAAGAGAAGTCCCAATGGACATGAACTCATGGACAACAAAACACATTAAAAAAATCAGAGTTGATCATTGACAACCATATTATTCTCATTATTTTCCGTGTGATTATCCAAAAATCGATCGACTTGGGGGGTTAGAAGTATCGGTATATGGTTTGTGGTTTAAAAGGTTGAAGTTACCGGTATATGGTTTAGGGTTTTAGAATATGATCATGTTAATATAACAAATGTGATGTTACATCAAAATCACTCATTAGAAAATAAAATGCACATCAGGATTATTAATTTTTGATTCGAATATTATAATCATTCTCGTTACAAGAGTAAACATATATACACAAAACCAATGGAAGTCTCCATGGACATGACCGCATGGACAACAAAACACATTAAATATATCAGGGTTGATTATGGAGAACCATATTATTCTTGATGGATATGAATTAATGGATGGTTGTGCCACTTACATTGAAGGAATTCTGGAAAAATCTAATCGCCGCCCCGTAGCTGCAACTCTAATTGGCTGTGTAATCATAACATAACTTACTCATAGCCATCTAAAAATTTTGTCCCCATAAACATGTTCATCGCATCTTTATATACATTGCGACCACATGGTCAGCTTCTTGTGGCATCAATATAAGGTCGTGATTGTTATCCACACATGGTCTTGATTGGAAAGCTTTGATCTTCTCTTTTAAATCCTGCAAGCTTGTTAACATTGTGTCATCTCTTTGATCATCGTAACATATTAATAATTGATTCTAATTCGTCTCTGAAAAAATCTCTTTGATAATCTTAACATCATCAACATAACCCATATCATCATCAAAAGAACAAAATCTCTTAGTAATGAACAAAATTCATATCAACCATAGTTTCTACAATCAGTTTTGGGGATTATCAATGGAAGCTTCTATAATAAGAAACCAACTTGATTCATCTTCACCAATCGTCTTGCACGAATTCGTAAGATTCAACAATTAGTCAAATTAGATAGAGATTTTCACATTTCAGGATTTGGATAAACAGATTGATTCAAAATTGTTAATCATTATGATCTAAACAGATAGAAAAAAAGGAAAAGAAAACAGAGCTCATGTAGAAGAGAGCCTTACAATATGAAAAGAAGCTTTGATGTGTTTAACAAGCATAGAGCTACACTGATTCTCAACAAACTCATGTTTATAATGCCTTCAAATATACTCTCTTTCCAGATTTGAATTCACCAAGTTTTCAATCTCGTTAGCTTCCATCTTCTTCTTCTTCTGTCTTAAGCCAAGTTGTCAAATCTCTACACCATCGCAAACGCCGAATACGTTGCGCAGAAAGTTACATAATGAGTTCTTTCTTATATTGCCTGAAAAATTATAGATTTGCATTTTGGTGGAAAATTACATAATCAAGTTTTTGGCGGAAAAAATATATCCGCTCTTTTTGAAAAATTGTGGATTCTTATTTTTGAAAAAAAATTGTAAATCATTTTTTAGGCGGGAAAATTGTATATAGGCATTTTGGCGGGAAAATTGAGAGATTGTAAAAATTTGCTTAAGTTGGTTTAATTCAATTTTAAGAAATTGATGGGTCAAATGGTTAACCATCAATCCATTTGACCCAATCCATTGACCCATCAACCCATTTGACCCATCGACCCATTATGATCAAAATTTTTAACCCATTAGAGTTCATGGGTTGGGTTGGGTTATACCCATGACCCATGACCTTTTTTGACACACCTAGGGTTTTCCATAGTCTTTTAACATTTTTTGGATTTACTATGTGTAAATGACACATTTATTATATACCATTAAATATAAATCATTATTAACTTAATCACATAAAATGTCACATTTATTATATACCATTAAATATAAATCATTATTAACTTAATCTCATAAAATGTCATTGGAATTAAGAAAAAAAAATATTAATGGCAATAATGTTTTTATATGTTAACTAATATCTATGTATCCAAATAACTTTATACCATTAATTTTAACCAAAAAAAAAACGTATATACTATTAATCACTAAATAGTTCTTTCTATTAACCATTAAAATGAACTTATTTACGAAATTTTTATTGGTATAATTGAATTTTAAATGTTCGTTAAATTAGTTAAATGCACACTAAGAGGGCACTTAAATAAAATGGTTAACACCTTAACATAGATTTTGAGATTTATCTTATTCGGATCATGAATATCATTTTTGGATCCGAAATAAGAGGACGCAGATCTTCTCATAATAATCGGACTTTTTCAATTTTGGAATTTAACCTTAAAACAAAATTTGCAGATTTTGTAGTTAAAGAAATAAACATTAATTTATTTTTAAACATAATTTTTATTTAAAAAAATTAAAATCGTAATATCTTGCAACTTAGAATTCCGCATATTATGGAAATCAAAGATTTTTAAGAAACAAACATTAATTATCTTTTTCTAAACAATAAATTTTAATTAAACATTGACATTGATTTAAAAGATACAAAATATCAAATTTCTAAGAAATATATATTATATATATATATATTTTACCTAAATTTATTTTAGGGTTAGATCATCTAGACAACTTAGCATATATATATATATATATATATATAACCTTGATTTCTTAGAGATATATCACGGGTTATTATAACAAAATCACAGATTAATTTAATGGTCACATATTAGTTGAAATATATAATTTATCTTTTGGTTAATATATATAATCTTATATATATTACTCAAGTAAGGCTACTTACCCCGAATAAAATAAAGTCAATACTAACATGATTAACATATAATCATACGCAATACCAATCTTAAAAATAAATTCTAAATACAGTTAACTAAATCATAATTTATTTACCTCTATATATCTCCACTACTTATATATACTTTAAATAAATAACATCATTATAACTACTTACACACCTAAAAACTAATACAACACTAAAACGATAACTATAATCATATTTAACATTAATCCTATAAATTAATTCTAAATACTTTGAATAAACAATATATTTCACTAATATTATAAAATAAATAAATAAAATTGAACAATAAAAATATATGATATTAGATTAAATTACTTTGTAAATACACAACTTAGTCATAAATTCAATAAAATAATTGTTTTACTTTTGGATAGGAGATATTTTGGAAAAATACCCCATTTAAGTTTTGTAATTTGAAAAATACATTCTCCTTATTTCTTATTAAAAAAAAACAGATATTGTTTTACTAAAATAATCTTTAAAAACTGAACAATAATTTCTAGAAAAAATTATTTTAAAAGAAATATAATCGATTATATTTTTGAAGATTAAAACAAATCTTATTTAAAATGAGATGAAAAAACATATTTTATTTTACACAGAAAATAAAGATTTTATTTGGAAAAAACACTAAGAAAATCTCTAAAAATCCCTTAAATATCTCTTAAAATCAGCTAGAAAAAATCGACTTATTTATGTGTTTTTATTATTAAAATCATATATAAAAATAGAAAAAGAAGAATTGATAACTTTCAGCGTAATTCTATTTGTTGATGTTGGAGTCGTGGACCTTCAAGAATGTGATAAAGAAGAAGTATATTTCCTCTCTTATATATTGTATGCCAAGTTGAGATAAACTTTATAATATATAGATTTATCTTTTATTTTATTTTATTTTTTTGGTTAATTTTTAGAGATTTATCTATGATTGGATTTTAGTATATAAAATCAATAAGCATCTTTTTCTCAAAACCAAAATGATAATAATGATTGTAATTATTTAGACATTTTTTTAATTAAAAGTATAGATGATCTGTAAATTAAATGAAGGCAAAATTTTCGTATCATATATATATATATGAAGGGTGTATTTTTTAAATTATGAAACATAAATAGAGTAGTTTTAAAAAACAAAATCCCTTTGGATAGTGTAAAAGTTAAAAAACATTTTGTCCATAGTTGTGTCTATCCATGACTCATCCACTATTGTATTTGCAATATATTATTGTTTTCGTTCATAAGCCTCTTACAAATGTAGTCCATTATATTTTCAATTTGTTTTATGATAACCAAGAAAGGGTTCTAAGCCTTCGGCCCATAATCCCCTCCCTAGGCTCGGGACCAGCCGTTGACTTCACCAATTAAATGTACTTGTCATCCCTCCCAAGTAGATACGAACTCGTGACCTCCTTATCAGTGGTCTAATCTCATCAAAAGAAGCAACTAGACCAAGAACTACTTGGTATCTTTTATAGTAATAAAGCTAATAGGGATGTCTTTTATAAAAAGTGCATATTGAATAAACTAAGAAAACAATAAACTACATAAAATATATTAAACAAAATACTTACAATTAGATACACAACCACAACCCACTCAAACCAATATTACAATACTTTCATTGATTTACACAAGAATTACTTACACAATTAGAACCACATTCGTAATATTAACACAATTAGAACCACATTCATTCTACTACTAATTCAAACAGCTACACTGAAACTAATAATTACGAAAGTTCATCTACTTATAAAAACAAACACATCCTCCGAGCAAAAAATATTTTAAAAAAACATCTGCATGTGGTGTACCGCGGGACGGATACTAGTATACTTTCATAAACCATACTTAAATTTTGATTAATCTAATATAATTATTCTATGAAATCAATATGCAATTTTAAAGATCAATCTATTTATGGTATTAGAACAGAAAATAGTGGGTATGCAACGGGATTGTATAATTCAGGTAATAAAAAACACTACACAAACGATTTTTAGTAAAAAACAAATAAGACAAAAAATTTGGGAAACAGTAAGGGATCAAAAAATTTGGGTAGATAAATTCAATTCTCAAATTTTCACTAATTTGGATAAGAGTTAACTATGGAACGAGTAATGATCCAGTTCGAGATAAGTATTTTGGGAATTTTAGATAATTTTTAAAATATTTAGATAAATTTTGAAAATTATAAATTTTTTGATAATTTTCATTAGTTTTAGAAAAATTAAATATTCAAACGGGTATCCTATCTAAAACCCTTAGCCAAACTCTTATATAAAAATCAATGTTTTGAAAACCGGACCGGACATCGACTCGGCATCATTACTGGATAGCTGATCGGACCGGTTCAACCGGTTCAACTGGGTTTTTTGAATAATTTTATTTTAATTATATATATATATATTTATATATTCTAATATTAAACTTAAAGAAACATGAAATATCATTGAAAATAAATTATTATTGTTGATCATTTAAACTTATAAAAAATAAATAACAAGAATTCAAACATGATTTTTTCTCTAAAATTTAATATAAAATAATTTTTTATAGGAAAAAAACTTGAAAAAATTATAGATATAAACATTTATAATCAATTTATTTCTATTAAAATTATAAAATATAATTAAAATTAAAAAGTAAAAAATAATTTTAAATTATGGTTTGAATTTTAACTCAAAATATCTGATTAATTAAAAATATGATTTAATTTTTATGAACCGGATTTTAGTGTTGAACCGGGTCACTGGTTTTACCAGTTTTTGGTCGGTTTTACTGGTTTTGTTTAAATCTGGGTTTTGCTTCAAACCGGATTCGGCTAGGTGGCTGGTTCCCGGTTGAACCGGTCCAGTCCGGTTTTCAAAACCATGATAAACATTGATGAACGGATAATTATTTTAAAGAGAACAATTATGGGACAAAATTGTTTTAATGGATATGGGACGAGACGGTTTTCCGTTCCAAAATAGATATGCCTATTTATATACTGAAATAACATAAACTAAAACAGAATCCAAATCAGATTTAACATCTCTAATAAAGCTGTGTAGAAATGTTTTGATTAATTTAGAAAATATACACAAAACATCACTTAATATTTACAGCTATATGATATCTTAAATTAAATTATCAAATAAGTTTGTGTTACAAATATAACCCCACACGTACGTGCGGATCCGATCCTAGTATATATTATTTGAAAAACATTTTGTAAAAATAATTTTTGCAATGACATGTGATTTACGGCCATGTCATGCTAACGTGTCAGCACCACGTTGATTTTTAGAAATATTTTAAAATAAGGCAACCATTAATAGAGTAATTACAATATGCCATAAGACTTAAATCATTAGTCTAATTGTATTTTCTTTATATAACTCATTTAAATACACTTATATACAAAATATATTATGTATATATATTGACACCATTTAAATGATATTTTTCGTTATACTATTATAGTTTAACATTTTTATACATGATTAGATACAATGTTAATTCATAATATATATTTCATACAATTCTTATTGAAGTCATACTATAATATTTGATACAATATTTATATTCAGAATCGTATAATATTAGTCACAAAAACCTAAATAATTTACTAATAAATTATATATTAGATGTTATAATTTGAAAATAAATTAATCTTATAAAACTTCAGTAACAAAGAAATATTAGATATTAGATATATGTTTTAAGCGTAACACAATTGATTTTTTCAAAGTAAAAAAAATGATATTAGATATTAGATATATGGTATTAAATTTTAAATCCAATTTTTTGTGGTATTAGATATTAGATATTAGATATATGTTTTAAGCCTAACACAATTGATTTTTTTCAAAGTAAAAAAAATGATATTAAAACTGCAGATATAATGTTAGTATATTTGCAATATTCCCTTAATCTCCCTAAACATAAATTTTGTTTGCAGATTTTATTATGAATTTAATATAGATTGCAAGAAACATGGAAATTGTTTTAAATTAGTTAATCAATTAGGAATACACTAAATACTTAAAATATCATTTGATCCATGTATCATGTGTTGTGTTACATTTTGAATCCTAATATCTTCAGATTAATTGTACATTTTTCAAATATAGAAGATGTTTTTATTCCCTATCTAGTAGTTTTAAATAATCTAATTGGAATATTCTAAATTTCAATATCCGGCATATATGATATTATTTTAAAAATTTGAAAATTTTGCCTTGATCCCTATGTCCATATTTCCTTATAAATAGAACGATCATTTTCATCTTCAGCCTCATATCTCCAACATACATTCTTTTGTTTCCGAGCATTCTATCTTTTATTTCTCATTGTTTCTTTTAACAATTTTTAATAGCTTTTTATTGTTCTTGATCTGTTTATTCTAACATTTTTGTTTCACTTCTTCATTTTCATACAGTGGAAACAATACGATCACAGGCCTCCAAATCATGAATTGTTGCCAAAGAGCCGACTATCACTTCTTTGTGAGAGCGAGAGCTTGGCAATTAGGTTCGAATAGTGAGTAAGTAATTTACTGGTTAAGTTAAACGAATTGTATCAAAAATAACATACCACTAATATTAAGTACTAAATGACCAAAAAAAAAAAAATATATATATATATATATCTTATAATTTTTTATAATATACTTTGATTATTTTTGTAGGCATCTAGACACAACTAACTTTGGAGATTATCTACATATTATGAAAGAAATGTTTGGACATAAATTGCCTAAATTTACAATTGAGCAGAAAGCATATCTGAAAAAACTCAGCCGACTTCCTAGGGCTCAACTACTATACTTCGGTAATTTCAAACCACTTGGAGAAGCCAGATTACTTTAAACCAAGATGGATGCAAGATACTCTTATTACCTGGGAGTGTAAGTTTCATTTTTTCTCTTACTTGAAACCTAACCAAGAAAGTCAACAAATCAAAGGGGAAAATGTTTGTAACTGGTATTAATCAAAATCTTTTTTTTCAGCTAAGAATGCGCAAAATTACACCGTTGGTAACAAGGTATATATGATTTAATTAGACTAATAGCTATATGAAATTATATACATTTTTGTCTATACGTATAACACTTTCACCTCTCTCATATTTCAGCCTTTGACTGTTGCATTGAACGTTTACTCGAGAAGTTTTAGAAGTCTTTTGAAGTACATCAAGGATAAATACGCAAAACCGGAAATTATATCATGGAAAACGGTAACTAGAGATTCTTTTATTATTGTTGTTATCTATTTTTTATTTTATTTTATTTTAGTATAGATATTAAAAACATTGATCTTGATGTTATTGTTTAGGATATGGAGAAGATCTTGTTGGTATTTGTTGATTTTCTTTGACTAATTAGACTAAAATTAATGCCTTCGTATTCGTGTAGAACGCATATTGGAGCTGAAGACCAAATTGCTTCACCATGTAGACTTTCACGACTAGGATTGTGTCAGAATCTTTATTCTTGATTACTGTCCAGCTGACGGGCGTCCTATAAATGCTTACTCAAAGCCATCGCATAAGCACTGAAGAGCGATCCAAAACACTTCAATTACCTTATGAACTCTCAATTTGGTTACCTTTTCTCCATCCCGGCTCGGAAAAGCCTCTTTTCGGGCAAGATAGTCCGTGACTTGCTAGGAAGGCAACGCTTTGACGATAAAGAAGTACGAGTTATGGTTTGTCTTTACTAGAGTACCAATAAGATATTTGCTAAGGGAGTTTGATATTGTAATACGGCGGAATTGTTCTCTGATGTCTCAAATTTTAAATCCATCTAATTTGTTCAAGTGCATAAAGCACGCAGTAGTATAGAATGGGGTCGAATCCACAAGGATTAAGTGTACACTACGAATTTATATGAGTTGAATAAAGCTAAGAAATAAATAATGGGTTGATTGTTTATGATTGCAAGTAAACGTAAATAAAGTAGTAAATTATAGACGAAGTAAACTTATGATATGAGCATTGGGCGTAGGGAAAGTCTCTGGGAATAATGATCAATAATCTAATTGATAAACAAGGATCTAATTATAAACTGTTCTAGAACTCAAATCACTTATGCAAAGTTAGCATACTCCCGGAATAGTAACTATCTAAACATGAAACCTAAGACATTAAACTCCCGAATGAGTCTTAGTAGACATATCAACATTCAGAACATGTTCGTTATGTTCGTTTAGATGACTTAACTTCAACTCCCATTGGCTAAGAATACTAAGATCATCAGTTGTTGATTCCAGCAACCTAACTATCGCATTCAGCGCATATAGGTTAACCTAGAGATCTTATACAAGATAGATAATCATGCATAAGAATTGAGATCACAAAAGATGAAGAACTCTAACGATGTAAATATAATCGAACAATCTAAACTTAAACGATCATTGAATCCCCGTGAACTGCCCCTAAACCTAACATGTGGATTACTCAAACATGAATGAAATCAAAATAAATAAATTCAATTATTGCATAAATATCAAAATAACTATAAGGGGGTTTGGAAAGAACTTCTAGAAAAGTAAAAACAATTTCTCCCAAAACTACCAAACTATAAAGCAAAAAACTGTTAAAAGACAACATATAACTGCTATAGGGTCAAGCAACCCTAGTTGTATGAAAATTGAAAATAAATATACAACCTAATGAAATTAGAAAAAGGAAAGAATCTATCTTGGTGATCGATCGATCCCAACTACAAAACGCAGAGCTTCATTTACTTTGAGGATCGATCGATCTGGTGTTGGATCAATCAATCTCAGTATCTCTTCATTTGATTCTTGAACCTTTCAAACGTCCAAATTTGGTCTAAATCCTTCTTTATCTTTTGTGACTCTCCTAAACTTGTAAAAAATCTTTAATAAAACGTAGACTAGACTCTATAAACTTATGGAATCAAAGGTTAAAAACCCCTAAAATCATGACACATCAATTCCACTCTTGAATCTTTGATTATCCTCAAGCAATAACAAACAAATAAAATCAAATACAGAAGAAAGGTTTGAAAAATGGAACTTACACACTCCTTTAACTTCCACCACGTTGAACGTTCAGTCCACTAGAACTTAGAACCGATCAAATAACCATTTAGTACTATATGTACTTTACCATAGGCATAGCAAACATAATGTACTCTTGCTACCGAGATCCTAAGGAATTTTTGAACTCTCCATTGTTGACCCTCTAACATTGTCGATCCTCTAACATTCATTGATTTTTTGTATGTGCAATCTCACAAATGGAATATCAATCTCATTAATCTAAATGAGCTTATCAATGTCGAATCAGCGGGATCCTACACGACAATCTATGTCCATATTTTAATTTGGCGGTTTCTCACTTGTAGAAGGGGTTGTTTTGTTTCTTATGAGCTTCATCCATATGTTATTGAGCTTTCATTTTAGATACCTATTGGTATAAACAACATGTGTTTGAGGTTCTTTTTGATTAATGAGAAAACTTGCGGAAAAAAAGAATATCAATAATTTATAATTATTTAAGTTATTTAGATATACGTTGGTAATCACTCACTAATTTCTTGATGTCAAAGAACTGTATGTGCCAGTTCTTTATTGTTTTCCCCTTAACTAACTTGATGTATAGTAAAAGCTTTAGAAGACCATTTTAGATTACCTGATAAATAATCTGAAAGTTTTGATAGTTTTCGAGATAATGGAAAATCAAGTTACGAGTAATCTTCATTAACAAAAAAGGAAGTTACGAGTAATCTTCATTATCAAAAAAAAATGTTACGAGTAATCTTCTTTTACAAAATTGCCAAAAGATATCATACTTCCAATTTCCAAAGCGAATATAAAATTGATTTCATTTTAATTTTTCTTACTGAAAATTGTAATGATATCAATTTTATAAAATCAATAAAAATCATTTTTTTAAAAATTAGCTTTTCTAATGCATGTAAGCGTGATAAAATATTGTTTACAGCAACTATATCAATACATTATAATTATTTAAAATTTAAATAAGAGAACATAAAGCAAGGTGAAAAATAAGTGAAATATAAGTAAAACATAAACAAACCATTAACAAAATATAAGCAAAACATAAGTAAATTATAAAAAATATATAAAAATAAGCAAATATATACTAATAAAAGTTGAAGTTCTTTGGGGCTCATTAGAGTGTCAAACTGAGCATTTTGTACCTTCTCCTAAAGCTGCCATATCAGTGAATACAACTTACAGTAAATCGGCTGCCACAACAGCATTTTTATTAAGAAATGAAATAGACACAGACTTTTCTATATTTTCTTCATCGTTTAAAATAAAAGATTAACATCAAACTATTTTATGACAAATTAATTTAAAACGTTTGTTATTTGTGTAGGAGACTTACCCCAGATCCACAAATGAAAAAATCTTCTGTTTATTTAATTATTTTACAAATAATTATATGTTTGTTATAACACAAATATATCATATTTTTTGCTACTTTATAATTTTACAAATAATTATTTAAATGCATATGTAACATCATCTGATTGGATTCCGTTTATTAATTAGTGACCAATCAACATTTGGATGCCTTCTCTCTCACGTTATCTTCTTTTTCTTTTGGATAAACATTTCATTCATAACAGATCTCACTCTCTCACTTGTTTTCTCCCTCTCTCGTTCCTTTTTTTTCTTAGTAAAAACTCTCTCTCGTTCTTTTCTTTTCGTTAAAATCTCTCTTGTTTAGGAAACCTTCGGTGATGGAAATTACGAGGATAACTTTGGGGATCTTTGGAAACTTTTTTTCTCTCTTCCTCTTTCCGTGGTAATGTTGCTTTATTTTAACCAATTTTTTGTGTGCGCAAAGTCGTTTTAGATCTCTTATATATGTTTTTACAGGCCACAATTCTTGAAGATGGTCAAAGAGAAGAAAGTGGATCAGCAGTCCAACGCCGGCCCTTTCTTAGCCAGCGCCAGACCTGAGTTATTCGAGGCCTAATACGAAACAAAAAATTGGGGCCTTTCAATATATATATAATAAAACCACAAAGTTGCTGAAAACATAAGTTCCCCCAAAAAAACAGATAAAACAATTTCTTAATCTTATTTCTTGAACATAACCATTGTTGCACCTTTTGCAGCAAAAAAGTCATTCATCAAACTTTCATAATCAAGGTGTTTAACCATGTCTCTTTCAATCGATAACATGGCCAGACCGTTCAACCTATCTTGTGACACCTTTGATGGTAAGTAAGACTTTATCAACTTTAGCTTTGAGAAAATTCTTTCTGCCGAGGCAACCGAAACCAGAATTGTGAGCATAATTCTATATGCAATCCATGTATTCGGATAACAGTCCTTAAACCTCTTCAACATGTCTAATACTTCAACAGTAGTTTTGATATTTTCTGGTAGAATTTCTTGAAAGACCTTGATTTCAAAGGATAAATCATTCCCATCGATATCTGAACGTGCTCCATGCTTAAGAGAAACTTCAAGATTGTTGCATGATTCCTTCAAGTTATCATCGTTTGTTGATTTGAGTTTCCTTTGATTGAACAAAAAATAAAAGTTTTCTCATACTCCTGAAACTGTTCCAGCCTTGTCTGAAGAGATACTAGAGCTTGATCCATGAGTTTGATGAAATAATTGATTCTAAACTTCTCCTCCTCGCTCAGAACTACACTTTCATCATCAACTTGTCTTGGCTCTTCATTAAAAGGTGTTCTCCTTTTAATAAGGCGCTTCCTTTTCACATGAAAGATAGGTTCGATATCCATAACAATAGCACTTTTTTTGGCTTCAATTTTGCTTCTTCAAACCCTGTTTCTCTATACTTCTGGAGAAAAGAGACTAACCCTTTTAGTTGAGTAATAGCAACATCAATATCCATATCTTCAGACTGCAAAGTCTTGCTTACAGTAGTAATGACAGCCAAAATCTCATACCATATAACCATACCAAACAAAAACTCAAATCCTCCAATTCCATGAGTTTCACTAACTGCAAGACATTCAGCATCACTCCAAGTTTTAGGATATCTGTACACCAGAAGAAAACATTGACAATTCTGACTAAAATTTCTGACTAAACATGTAGTCAGAAATTTTCCGATGACATTCCTACCAAATTCCGACTAAAAGAGCAATAGTCAGAAAATGGTCAGAAATTTATGATTAATAGAATTAGTCGGAATTTGTTGGAAAAATTGATCTGAAATATGTTGGAATTTGGTCAAAAAAATTTCGGAAATATGTAGCCTAATTATGTTTGAATTTTCCGACAAAATTCCAACTATATTAGTTGGAATATATGGTCGGAATTTAGTCATACAATTGTGGGAAATATTTTAAACAATTTCCAACCAATTTTTGACTAAAACAGTCAGAAATTGGTCAGAAAGTATGGTCAAAATTTAGTCAGAATTAAGTCAGAAAAAATTACCATTATATATATGAATTTTCTGACCAAATTCTGACTATTTTAGTCAGAAAATAGTCAAAAAATATTTAAAATATTTCCGATTAAATTCTGACTAAAATAGTATGAAATAGGTCGGAAAATGGTCAAAATATTTGTAACGGTTGCTTCTATTTCTGACTAAATTCTGACCAAACAATTTCTATATATACACCAATCTCATTTCATTTGCAAACCACACACAAATCTCATTTCCTTTGCAAACCAAACACGAAAAGAAAAAAAATTCTCAACATCTAATGGCATCTCATCCAATTTATCATATTAGCGAATGGATGTATAAGCGGGTTGATGAAGATACTGGAGAGATTCGAGAAGAATATAAGGTCGGACTTCGTCAATTCATGGAGGTCCTAATGAATCAAGAAATAGCGCGAGAACAAGGTATGACAACTTGTCCTTGCCTAAAATGAAAAATAAAAAGTTTATAAAAATAGATATAGTTTGGATGCATCTTTATCATAGAGCATCGGACTTCTTCAATTCATGGAGGCCCTAACGAATCAAGAAATAGTGCGGGAACAAGGTATGACAACTTGTCCTTGCCTAAAATGCAAAAATGAAAAGTTTATAAAAATAGATGTAGTTTGGATGCATCTTTATCATAGAGGGTTTACTCCTGCATATTATATATGGTTATCGCATGGAGAGGACTTTGTAGATATACAGGGGAGTAGTCAAAGAGGAAGAAGGGTAGAACAAAGAAATAAGGCCATTGTTCGAAAATGTAGAGAGCGTTAGCAAGAGCTATTGACTCAAATGACACAAGAATCGGAAAATCCCAGAGAGGTCTTACTCACATAAACCAAGAAAAAAAATATTTATCGCGAGGTAATAATTTGGTTTATTTTGTATCTTTTATAATAATATTTTTTTAATAAATTAAATTCATTTAATCGATTCTTTTTGTAGGAGATCTCAAAAAATAAAGAATCAAAATTTGGATATGGTCAATTCCTTACAATGAAAATGACAATGGGATGCAATGGAGTCAATCATCGAAGATCAATGAATTGCAGATGGAGTTGGCATCGCCAAAAGAGTTGTTGGCTGCCCAAATGGCAGAAACTGCAGCAACAAAAGCTAAATTAAATGAGATACAAGCATCTCAAGGTGATGTTTTATATTGGCAACAGCTCATGCAAAGTTTACATCCCAATGCCATTCCGCCATCTCGGAGACCTCTTAATCCAGACGTAACTATCAATATGGATGATGATTTCAATATCCCTCATTCTTAAGTATTTTATTTTTTTATGTATAGTTATGTTTTTAATAATTGACTTGTTTTGTTGTAAGACTTTTTTAATAATTAATGTTTAATTAATATTTTCCCTTTTTTACAAAATATTTAAGTTTAAAAAAAATTTAAATTTTATTTTATTTTTTCCCGACTGAATTCTGACTAATAAAAAAAAAATTTTAAAAATTAAATATTTTGGAAAAAATGAAAATATTAATTAAAGCTGATTTATTGAACTGTTGACTTATATTTTATTTCTGTTGACTTATTTTTTAAACTGTTGACTAATTTTTTTATATTCATGAAATTATTTTTAAAGAAATAATTTTAATTAACAAAAAACAGTTATAATTTTTAAAACTAATTTTATGTAAAAATTTAAATAAATTATAAAATTCATAATTTTATTTTGATCCTATAGTTTAAATTTTTAATTAATCAAAAATAATAATTATGTTGACTAAAAATATAGAATATAATTTTCTATTAATAATTAGATTTAATTTTAAAATAATTTTTATTATTTAATTTTAATTTATAATTTATTGTTTCATAGATTATTTATCTTTTATATAAGCTATGATATCATTATCTAAAATCTTAACTAAATCTAAAAAATCTAAAATTTTTATTATATATTAAAATTCCAAATTAATTTTTCAAAATTAGTTATGATGTTTGGATTAGTCATAAGGTAGTCTACCAAATAATCTCTTAAATTTATTGTCTTTTATAATGGGCCTTTAATAATATTCTGACCACAACATCTAACTTCAAAACTTTTCTAAGCTTTACAATTTTATCTTTGAAATTGGGCCCTAAAATTTTGAGGCTCCATACGCATGTTTCATAAATATATGTGCAAGGTCGGGCCGGCGGCAAACTGTGCCCTCTGGGTACTATATGGAACGCTGGCCGTACACCCATACAACTTCATGGTCATCACCAATAACGATATTGGAATCACAATAATGAGTTTCTATCTCGCTACTATCTTCTACTTTTCTCCCACTTCTGGCAAGGTATAATTAATATCTTCTAGAACATATTAACCTCGATATATATATATATATATATATATATCAATTTTAATAATATTTAGATAGTACTGAAAAGCATCTTCATGTTCATAGTTTATATAGATTGAGACCATTTAATTAAAAAAAATTAATTGTATAAAAGGAAGATCTAATTCAAAATTTATACTATTAATTGGGGAGAATACTTTATAGAAAAACCTTTAAAATATAAATAATTACATGAAATTTCATTGGTTTTTAGTATTTTTAAATAAAATCATTAAGGGTACAATAGTAATCATAAAATTCATATAATTAAATTAAAAATTATTGAAAATATTTTGAATAATTATTAGTTTTCAAAAAATAAACTCACTTTCTCTTTTTTATAAGTTATGGACAAAAATAAAATAACAATTTAAAAATTGTTATCCAATTAGAATTGCAAAATAATGATTTGAGATCTAACAATATCATATTATTTATTTTTGTTAATATAAATAGAAAATTTTGTTAAGATTGAACATGTCCAGACTTAAATTTGTTTACAAACATAACTCCACATATACTATATACGTTAGATCAATCATAAATTAAGAAAACAGTGTTAACATGATTATATGTTCTGACATACTAAAATTTATTAAACTCAAAACTCAAAATTTAAGATCGATAAAGTTACAAATAGAACAACAAAAGTTTTGAAAAAAAAAATCAAGATGAATAGTTTAAACTTTATACGTCATTACATTAATGAGGTTAATAATTGCTTTTGTAATCTGATAATATGCACTGCACCATGGGTCCGCCACTACTTATAAATTTGAAATCTTACAAATAATTATTTAGGGTGTGATTTGTAAAACTTGAGAATAATTTGGTGAAATATATTTCATTCGGACCCACCAAAAGTGGAGTAAATGTTTTTTTGTTTTCTCATGTTTTTTTTTCTAACGTAAATGTTTTAGCTAATTAAAGTGACTGAAATTTCTACTCCAATATGTGGGCTCATATACCTTTTTTGTTACACTAAAAATGCATCTAGTCATACCCTAATGTTTTTGTCTTATTATTGAACTAAAAACTTGCAGGTGAAACTTGCTGTTTGGCTTACAGCCAAAATCATTTTGTTAGGAATACTAGCCACATTACTATGCTAGCGCTCCACACACGTAAGGAGAGATATTCTCTCGCTGGAGATTTCCTAGCTGTGATTTCTGTTAGCCGTCGAGTCTACATCGGTCCTCTGACCGCCATGGTAATATTGTTTTTGGTGCAATTTGCATAGATTGATATATATTTGAGGTGTTATTACTATATTGACTTCATTTTGAAGGAGAAAATAAACTGGATAGGTAAAAGACCTTTTTACACTTGTTAAATTTTTTTTGAAAATTCTGAAATATAAAAAATATAACAAATATAACAAAATTTTGAAAATTCTGAAAATTAAAAACTTTTTAAAAATCTAAAAGCCTAAACAAGACTTTCAGAAACGAACAAACTTCTCTTGCAACAGTTTCTTCCCGTCGCCGGATAATCTCCAGATCTTGTCGCCGGCTTTGTTTCTTCCCATCACCGGCGGCTGCTGTTTCATCTTCCGCCATCTTCATCTTTGCCGTTTCATCTTCTTCGCCGAGCATTCCGAAGGAGAAAGGTCTGTTTCTTTCAGATTTCATCTTTTCAGGCCGATTTTGTAACTTCTTTCAGATTACTTTAGATTTTGTATAGTTTTCATTGTAAGCTTCTATCAGATTTTGTAGATATTTCGATTTCATAGAATCATACACATTTTTTTAGATTTTCGCGATTTTGCTAGGTTTTCTTGACATCATATTTCAGATGACTGCAGAGTTATTTAATTTTGGTGACCGCAGAGTTATTTTATGTAGCCGCATAGTTATTTAATTTTGGTGACCGCAGAGTTATTTTATGTAGCCGCAGAGTTATTTAATTTTGGTGACTGTAGAGTTATTTTTATATATGTTGCCGCAGAGTTATTTTATATATGTTGCTGCAGAGTTATTTTATGTATGTTGCTGCATAATTATTTTATGTAGCCGCACAGTTTTTATTTTACACTAATTTGTTCTCAATTTGATTGTAGATATAACACTTACCCTCCTAGGCTTTACAACAAAGATGCGAGATGTCATCTTCAAGTCGATAGCATGAACCACAATTTTTTTTATTCCAAATTTTTGACCATGAAAAAGTATATTGGTTTTGATGTGTGGAATGAGTTGAGGGAATCATCTCTTGGTGTTTTTGTGAAGCTTAAAAATATCGACTTGATGGGGCAGAAGTTCATATGGTCATCCTATCATGTTCATTTCTTCCTCACACATCAGTTGGCTATCATGAATATTCCCGAGTTTTGGTCGTTGATTGATGGTCAACCAATCAGATTTTCACTACACGAGTTTAAAGATATCATAGGTCTTAATTGTGACCCATATCCATTAGATGATCCATCAGATGCTGGCGATTATCAAGAGTTTTGGGAAGAGATGAAAATTCCTTTAGGGGATGGACCGACTTGGGAGGAGTTAGTGCGCGTTTTAACATGTTATCGGAGTTGGAGTAAGGAGAAAAGAATGATGCTAGGAAGGTTATGCATCTTATATGTTGGAATACATGGCATAAATCATGGATCAAGGATACCGTTGAGTGATGCAAGAAGAGTGTCTGATGAAAAAGAGCTTTGAAAAATATCCGTCAGGTAGAGTGGGATTTACTAGTTTGGTAAATTCAATAAAATTTCTTCATTACAAAGCCGACAGTTACACATTACACGGCTGTGTTAATGTTCTGGCCATTTGGTTATTTGAGTCTGTTTCTGCTTTAGGAGAAATGTATGGGTTTAGGAGAAATTTGGATGATGTTCCACCACTACTTAATTGGCGAGGAAGTCAAAAGCGATTTAGATTTGAAGACTTAATAGAGAGAGGAGAAAGCTAAACATGGAAAGGTATGAATTCATTATGCCACACTTTTTTATGATGAGAGATACTCTTTTAGTGATGATAATGATATGTTACTTGTTTGCTATGTAGGTTTGTGTGAGGCATATGCTTCAGGTTTCATTAGAACACAAGTACCCTATATGGAGTGACAATGATAAAAACTCGAATGTGAAACTTGACAAGTTGATTGATGACATCATTGGGGATAGTTTGGTTCCAAATGGTTGGCCTGTAAAAGAAGAAGTGATTTTGAAGCGTGTCCCACATGCAAATTCGAACACTTCTAAGTCTCATGGAGGTCAAACTGGTAGTAAAAGGAAGAAGAGCGATGGAAATGAACATTCGAATGTCAGTTTTCTTTTTGCTTATTTAACAAAACATCTTTGTTTGTGATCACTTACTTTTATTATTAACTCTTGATTTTAAAAATTGTACAGGATGCTGAAGATAACAAGGTTACCTTTGCTGGAATGGTTAAGGTCATAGAAAATTTAGTTGGCTCTGTTGGCGACTTGGGCACAAGAATGAAAGGTTTTGAGACAAATAATCAAGGACAGCTTGCTACAATTAAGGAAGATGTCAATGATTTGCGAGATCGAAGAGGGAAGGGAAAATCTAAGGATGTTTCTATTACCAATTCTAACAAAGAACCTAAGCAACAAGATGATGAAGTGAGTAGTAAAACACCGGTTAGTTGATACAACATTATTTACCTGCAGATTTACTTATCTATTGGCAGAGATTTATATAGCTATTGCCGCAGATTTATTTTGATTTGCGAGAGCAAGAAAGGAAGGTCAAATTCAAGAATGTTGCTGTTACCAATTCTAACAAAGAACCTAAGCAACAAGATGATGAAGCGGCTTGTAAAACACCAGTTAGTTGATACAACATTATTTAGCTGCAGATTTACTTATCTATTGGCAGAGATTTATATAGTTATTGCCGCAGATTTATTTTGATTTGCGAGAGCAAGAAAGGAAGGTCAAATTCAAGAATGTTGCTGTTACCAATTCTAACAAAGAACCCAAGCATGAAGCGGCTTGTAAAACACCAGTTAGCTGATAAAACATTATTTAGCTGCAGATTTAATTATCTATTGGCAGAGATTTATATAGCTATTGCCGCAGATTTATTATGATTTGCGAGAGGAAGAAAGGAACGTCAAATAAAAAAACGTTGTTGTCACCAATTCTAACAAAGAACCTTAGCAAGAAGATCATGAATCAAGTAGTAAAACACCGGTTAGTTGATTGAAAATTATGTAGTTGCAGATTTATGTATTTGTTGCCGCAAATTTATTTTTATGATAAGCATGTGTGTTTAGCTATTGCCGCAGACTTATTTTTATGAGAAGCATTTTAGTTTAGCTATTGCCTCAGACTTGTTTTTATGAGAAGCATTTTTGTTTAGCTTAGCGTTTGAATTAGTTTTTGTATTACATGTTTAATAGATTGGTTTAACACTTATATGCAGTCATGGTTGGTAGTGGAGACCAATAAACCATTGGATAAGCTTCTGACTAGAAGAGTTGTTAAGAAGAAAAAAAATATTGAGAAGAGTAGTGAGGCTCCAGTGGGGAAAAAATCAAAAGATTACTGAAGATGATGTTGTAGACATTACTAACGAATTTCATAAACAAGAACAAAACTTGGAAATGGCATCAACTTTTGAAGAAGGGTCAAATCCTCAAGCGGGCGGGCATTGCTAATATAGGAGAAAAACTGAAGGCCTTGGATGAAAAGATACTTATGCCGAAAAGAGTTCCACATTTGGTGTGTTCTCAAAAATTACCATACATTGGTAACTCTATTGTCAAATGCATCATTTCAGGTGTCAAGCACAGACTTCCAGATGTTATAACTTCTGAACATGACTATGAGTCATGTTGATATTACTGAAGAACATCTTTATCAGAATATTTTTGCTTCTCATTACGAGCAAGAATTAACCAAACTAAATTAATACATAAAAAAAAATATATGTTATCCACAAGTATTTAATATGTAAAAAAGGAATTATCCGATTCCAAAGTTATTGCAACTAAAGATTGCCAGAAATTCCATTCTTACAGGTAAAATGCCCCTCCATCCTTTTATTTTATGGAAGTTATAGATGAAAACAAATGGCGGAAGCTAATGGATTTCATAAACATTGATGAGTATGTACTAATACCTTTTTTTCTTATATACTAATCATCATCGTCATAATTTTGAAATTTGAACATGTATGAATTATTTTACTTAAAGGGAACAACAACTTGGAAGCATCAATTCAGATGTAGAATATTTTAAGCGGCTAATTACTCCTAGGAAGGACTGGCCAAAAAGTGATAAAGAATATGGATGGTTGCAAGATACGGTAATTAATTTACCTATTGCCGCATATTTATTTACCAATGGCCGCAGATTTATTTAGATATTTTTGCAGATTTATTTAGATATTTTTGCAGATTTATTTATATATTTCTGCAGATTTATTTATATATTGCTGCAGATTTACATGTATTTTTTAAACAGCACTTGGCAAACGCAATGACAATGTTCTGCAATAGGTCTATTCGTTCTCTTTCACCTTATCGCGAAAGGATAGCCTTTCTTGATCCATATTTCACCTCTATCATGGCTATTGATTTCAAGCATGCTTCGCCAAATTCAAGGAAATTATTGTTTGACAAAACAAGAGTTGGTTGGTGGATATTGACAACTTGTACGGTATTCTAAATGTGAAAAATAATCATTGGATTGCTTTCGACGTTGACTTCCAGAAGAAGAAGATATACGTCTATGACTCTATCCCGACTTAAGCCAAGAACAAGGAGATTGTTGAAGCATGTCAGTTTCTCCGGAAAATGATCCAAGCATTTCTAAGCATGATGATTCCGGAGACAGTATGCAAGGCTACCTTTGCCATGTATGAGGTGTATAGAGTAAGAGCAAATGTTCCAATCAATGAGGATCCAGGCGATTGTGGCGCCTATGCTCTAAAATACATTGACTGTTTTGCTTTAGGATGGACATTCAAAGGGCTTAGCGATAAGACCATTCAGGCCATACGGGACAGATCAGCTGCTGAGTTGTTTGGTGAACTTCCAGGGACGAGAGGACCAGCTATGACTAACTCATTCCCTCGTGGTCTAGAGATCAAAGTACCTCATCTTGATGATAACTCAATCTGATTTTCTTTTGTATCTTTAAACTTTTGTGTAGGATCTGAGCTTCTTATCTCTCTTTAGACTTTTGTGTAGGATCTGACCTTATTATCTCTCTTTAGACTTTTGTTTCGGATTTCTACATGTGTGTATGTTATTATGTTACCACAAACTTATTTGTTTAGCTACTGCCGCAGACTTATTTGTTTAGCTATTACCGTAGACTTATTTGTTACCGGTTTAGCTAATACTGCAGACTTATTTTTCTGTCTGATTTACATGACTGATGTTAAAGGTGGCCGTTTCGAGCTCAGATCGATCGATCTAGGCTTAGATAGATCAATCCAATTTACCGTGAGATTCTAGAGCGACCATACAAAGATGGGATCGATCGTTCCTCACCAGATCGATCAATCCCGTACAAAAACAATTGCTATCTTAATCCAGATCAATCCGACGAAGACTAGAACGATCGTTTTAAGACCAGATCGATCGATCTACCCTTGGATCGATCGATCCAGCTTTATGCTGATTAAATCACAGAAAAAGAAAACTTTGACTCAGAACATTTTTGAACATATTTATTTCAAGTTTATTTATATATCACTGCAGACTTATTTACACACCATCCAGACTACTAATACAACATACTCATACAATATTAATACAATAGAGTTTACAGTGCATAATACAACATAACACACCAGACACACTACTAATACAACATACTCATACACTATTAATACAACAGAGTTTAAAAGTCGTAATTATGTTGTTTTACATGTTAAACAACTATGTCCAACTTCATTACAATTACTACATGTGTATTGCTTCCTACGCTTTTTTTTTCGCCATGGCAATTTTGAGGTTTGATTTCATTCTTGTTTTTTTGGAGTGACCTGGTTGTTGTCGAGCAATGGGTGGTGAACAAGTCCATGTGGCAACATTCTCCGGTATTGGTAAAGCAAAATCCCTCAGCATGATGGGAGTACAATACGAATTGTACAAGTAGATCATCGTATAATAGAGATGGCAAAGTGAAATACGGGAGATCTTTCTACTCTCGACCGCAGCTATTGCGTGCGCACATGGCAACTTCTCCAAATCAATCCTACGGCATGAACATTTTTCTATCTCTCAAATTTACAACATGTACAGATGATCCTCCGTCTGTCACTTGAATATGATCAACATCAATATCTTGCACACTTAGAAGCTTAGAATATTCCACACGGCTCTGCAAAAAAAACAAATTTGGGACAATTTAGCTGTAACCAAAATAAATCTGCGACCATATTAGCTGTAACCATAATAAATCTGCGACCATATAAGCTGTAACCAAAATAAATCTGTGACCATATAAGGTTCTTATTTACCTCTAGCAATTGTTCAACTCCACGGGTTAGAATTGTTTTCTGTTTCATTGCAGCAGTCCTTCGTTCCGAAAACCATCTTGTCATCATCGATCTCACTACTTCCAGTAATTGTTCAATATAAAAATTTCTAGTGTGTTATACACATTATTCATTGATTCGGCAACATACAATAGGAAAATTTCTAGCGTGTTATACAAGGTTGTACCTATCTTCAGGGAAATGAAAACGTGTCCAGAGTCATACATCACCTCTTTGGAGATAACTACGAAGTGCAGGATTCAACGCTTCAATCCCGAGTATGATTTAATGCCTGATATGCCTTCAAATAACCAATCTATACAAAACAAAAAAAAACATTAATAAATCTGCGACCATATAACTTATTACTCAAATAAATCTGCGACCATATAAATTGTAACTCAAATAAATCTGCGACCATGTACTTAATTTGAAATCATTTATTTAGAGCATCAGCAACATGCATTAGCAATAAAGTTGCTCCAACTCCACTAACGAAATCCTTGTATATTACCCCTAGTACCTCATGAGTTGCTTGTCAGCATCTTGCATAACGCTTTGTAATTGAACATGTATGTTCTAGGACATACCTCTCAATATGAAATCTTAGATAATCTCTGATTGGCGAAGCTCGTACCATCCATGAACATCCTTTCACCCAACACTTAAGAATCCATAGATCCGGCGTGGATTTATATACAAAGAAATCTAATTTCTAGACGACAGTTAGAATCTTCATTCTTGTCTCTAGATGCTCTTTTGTGTCATAACATTGTCTGATAGCTAAATCCACATAACTCATTTCTAACTTCGAAAAATCAATATTTTCATTGTCTTCACTTACATAAATTGCGAAACCTCTCTTCTTGATAGGTAGTTTTGGCTTTTCTTCCCCTTCCCCTTCTTCAGGCACCATCCCATACATTGCAAAATTCTCATCGCCAGAATCTGTTCCGTTAGAGTCATCATAATAATCAAATCTAGATACATCATCTTCATCATCATCTTGATCACCATAGAAATCATGGGTGTCCATATTCTCTTCAGCTTTTGGAAGCTTATCTTCTGATTTCTTCTTCTCTTCAGCTTTTGGAAGCTTATCTTCTGATTTCTTCTTCTCTTCAGCTTTTGGAAGCTTATCTTCTGTTTTTTTTTCTTCATATCCACTTTTTCCTTCACTTCCACACAGACGAAGAATATTTCCTTTGTATTGCCCCACAAAAATATGGACTTGCCTACAATTTTCAACATAAACCGGAGATGTATCATGAGGCAAATTCTGCTTAATCTTATTTGCCACCATGTAGCTCAATTTGACATCATAAACTCTCTTATCCATCCCATAATCCTCATATACCATTCCAATGAAATTCTCATAACTTGTACTACTTTCAACTGCTAGAATTCGAGATCCTAAATTAACATCAACAACAAACAACCATCTATTTCTTTCAAACTTTCATTTTCCACATACAAGAATAATCTACTGCTCCATATCTACACAGAGAAGGACAGCTATATAGATGAACAAAAAAGGGGATAAATGAAGGAGAAGGTGAAGATGAGTGAAGATGAAGATGAGAGAAATTGAAAGTGTTTCGGACAAGATCAGTTAGGATGAAGATGAGAGAGAAGAGAAAAAAAGAAGATCACGACGAAACTCTCTTCATAGGCAGCGGTTGGCCCAACTCAGAGAAGAAGCTCTACATCATGTGGCCCTAATATAATGATCTAGATTTTAAAATATAAATCTATGACAATGACAATAAAACAAGTATGCGGTAACTAAATTATTCTAAAAAGTATGCAGTAATGGCAAATAACTCTGCGATCACTTAAACATGTCTACGGTAATGAGGTTTGTCTCATAACTCTGCGGTAATGACAAATAACTCTGCAAGTGAAAATAAGTATGCGGTAACGAGGTAATTCACATAACTTTGAGGTAATGACAATAACTCTGCAAATGAAAATAAGTCTGCGATGACGTTAACAAATATATGGTAACGAGGTAAGTCACACAACTATGCGATAATAGAAAATAACTCTGCAAATCACAAATAAGTCTGCCATGACGCCAACAAGTCTGCGGTAAAAAGGTAATTCACATAATCTCTTTAACAAATCTGCGGTAACGAGGTAATTCACATACCTCTACGGTAATGGCAAATAACTCTGTAAGTGAAAATAACTCTGTGATCACTTTAAAAAGTATGCGGTAATGAGGTTATTTACATATCTTTGAGGTAATGTCAAATAACTCGGCAAGTGGAAATAACTCTGCGATCACTTTAACATGTCTGCGGTAACGAGGTATTTTACATAACTCTGCGGTAATGGCAAATATCTCTGCAAGTGGAAATAAGTCTGCGATAACGTTAACAAGTCTGCGGTAATGAGGTTATTCACATAACTCTGCTGTAATGGACAATAATTCTGCGGAAATAATAAGTCTGCGATAACATACACGGAATGACATTTTTGTAAATATCGGCCCCGCTGGAATTTAATTATTAATGGAAGTTTCGTAATATATTTTTTTCTTTTAAAGCTCCCGAGTGGTACTTTAGGCGTTTAAAATTTCAAAAAACAAACTAGTAATTAAAAAGAAATTTGTGTCATTCTAGCAATAAAATGATTTACTTGTGTCATTCTAGTGATCCTCCCTATTTTTTGTGCTTTCCTTTATTTCCACTTCTCTCCCTTCTTTAGTTCTCTAAATTTAGAACCACAAAAAATACAAAAAATAGGACCATGAAATAAAAATCATGTCCATGGGAGATAAAAAGAAACAATTGAGAAAATTCTTCTCTACGAGTTAGAGAAGTCTATCAGTTTCAGAACTAAAAAACAAAAACTAACTTAGTTTTAGTTTTTCAGTTCCCTAAATTCAGAACCACAACAAAAGTTGAGCCAAACAAATCAACAATCTGGCATGGGAGATCAAAAAACAATTGAGAAAATGATCTTATGAGTACGAAAAGTCAGCAATCAGTTACATATAAAAAAAACTAACCTAGTTTTAGATTCTCCAGTTCTCTAAATTCAGAACCACAAAAAATACATAAAATTGAGCCAAGAAATCAACAATTTCATCATGGGAGATAAAAAAAACAATTTGGAAAATTCTCCTCTACGAGTCATAGAAGTTAACAATCATTTCGAGATCTAAAAAGAAACTAACCTAGTTTTAGTTTTCTTCAGTTCCCTAAATCTAGAACCACAAAAAAATACAAAAGTTGAGCAAAGACATCAACAATTTTTCGATGGGGGACCAAACAACAATTGAGAAAATTCTCCTCTACGAGTCAGAGAAGTCGACAATCAGTTCCACATCTAAAAGAAACAAACATCGTTTTAGTTTCTCCAGTTTTCAAAATTCAAAATCACAAAAATACAAAACAATGAGCCAAGAAATCAACAATCTGTCCATGGGAGATCAAAAACCAATTGAGAAAATGATCCTCTACGAGACAGAAAAGTCAACAATTATTTCTAGATCTAAAAGAAACTAACCTAGTTTTATTGACTTCTCTGTTAATCTACGAACACTTAAATACATCATGTTTGGTCAAAATAAGTTAAAAAACCTTAAATATTTTTAAAAAAATTGAACTTGATCGACCCGGAACAACCCATATGTTTGATCGAAAAACTACAAGAGGAAGACTGTCTAGATCGGTCAACTTGATCAACCTACAGCCTAATCACAGATCAACTTTTTTGTGTCAGCGAGCTACCTTGTTCGGCCAAAGGACAGGGATTTAGTAACTTAAACTTCTTTGATAAAACAAGAAGAATCGATAGAACGGTTTCTATGTTATTGCTCTTGACCATACGGCCGAATATATATACATCATAGACCTAGAGTTTCACCTTGACGAACAAGTAAAATAACCTAATGGAAAAGGGTAATATATATTTATCTGCAAATATGTAATAACATTCCCCCCCCCCCCCCCTCTCAAGCTGGACAATAGCCTGCCGAGAGTGAAGGTTTGAAATTCCCAGCTTGCCTCTAAATGCAGCAAATTCCTTTTGTCCAAGAGCTTTAGTGAAGATGTCTGCGAGTTATGCTTTGGTAAAGATGTGAGTTCTCGCAATGTTTCCGTTTTTGATCTCATCATGGAAAAATTGAATATCCTTTTCTTTTTGATATGTTTCATACGTTCATGAAAGACGCAGTTGGCACTGATATGTAGTGCAGCCATATTATCACAGTAAAGACGCCTAGGTTTTGTCATCTTGACACCGAGATCAAGGAGAAGACCTTTTATCCAAATCAATTATTGTGTACTCCACGCCATTGTCCTGTATTCAGCTTCTGCAGAAGAGAGACTAACACGATCCTATTTCTTTGTCTTCCATGAAATAGGAGATTGACCAAGTTGTATAAACCAACCTGTCAATGATTTTCGAGTCAAAGGGCAACCATTCAAATCAGAGTCACACCAACCGTAAATACAAATATCAGAATTAGCTCAAAGCAAGATACATGTCCAGGACTGCTTTTATGATGTTATAACCCTAAGAGTCGCTATCAAATGCTCTTCATGAGGTGCTTTCATAAATTGTGACAAAATATGAACAAAATACGTAATGTCAGGTCTGGTAACTCCAAGATAAGTCAACTTACCAACAAGTCAATGATATAATTTGGGGTTCAGCATAAATGGACTGTCATCCAATGCGAGTTGATGATGTTGTTCCAGAGGAAATGCAGCCGGCTTCGATCCAAGCATACCAGTTTCCAGTAAAATGTCGAGAATATATTTTCTTTGACAAATATATTCCTTGTGGACTCTATGCCACCTCAATCCCTAAAAAATATTTAAGCACAACCAGATCTTTCATATGAAAGCATGTATTAAGATATGCTTTAAAATCTCCAACTGCACCAAGTTTATTTCCCGTGATTACTAGATCATCCGAGTAAACTAGTACATGTATCTCAATGTCGTCCTTCTCAAAAATGAATAGTGAGTAAGCAGAAAGAGATTGTCGAAAGCCATAGTTTTCAAGTGACGAGGTGAGTTTAGCAAACCAACAATGCGGTACTTGTTTCAATCCATACAAAGATTTGCGTAAACAACATACTTTCCCTTTGTTTTTAGAAGAAAATCCTCGAGGCAGTTTCATGTAAACTTCCTCTTCGAGATTGCCATAAAGAAAGACATTATGGACATCCATTTGATGCAATTTCTAGTTTCGAGCTGCAACTACTGAAAGAAAAGATCTAACGGTAGTCATCTTAACGACCGGAGCAAATGTCTCACCGTAATCAACTCCTTCAACTTGTTTATTTCTCAAAATAACCAACCTCACCTTGTAGCGTTTGATCGAACCGTCAGACGATGCTTAATACGAAACACCCACTAACAGCCAATTGCCGTTTTTCCTTCCGAAAAATCTTCTAATGTCCATGTTTTATTCACTTCAAAAGAATTAATCTCGTTACCCGCTGCATCTTTCATTGCTTCGGCAAAAGTCTTGGGTTCTTGGACGTTTGTGATTGCTGCCAAGAAAACTTTGTGTTTTGCTGAGAAATGTTCATTCGATACCACATCTTCAATCGGATACTCACATGTGGAGTTAGTGCAGATGAAGGTTTTTTTGTAGTCTTGAAGGTAACCCGGTGGTCTACGTTCTCAAGTTCCCTATTAGACCAGGACTGTTTGTTGTCCTGTTTTGAGAGCCATGGCTTCATTAGGCTCATTGTCACCTTCAGCCAAACAACCTGTAAGTTTTCTAATTTGGTTGGTATATCAATATTTGTTGTAGACGTGGTAGGCAAGGTTTCAATGACTTCACCATTACCACTTATCGGATTCGTATCAAGGAGTGACTCGGTGATGATTTCAGCCAAGCCTCCATTGTCTGTGGTGACAAACAAGGAATACCCTCTGTTACGTGATTTATCTCAACAAAGAAAGGATCTTCTAGAGGTATACTCGAAGAAGCTTGATATGAAAATGTGTCCTCACAAAACAATACATCTCGCAAAACCGTGGAGCTTCCCTTTTCGATATCAAACACACGCCAACCCTTCTTGTCGTGAGGGTAACCCACAAACACACATTTTCTGCTATGACTTTTAACTTGTCTCCTTTGTGATCTTGATTCTGAATATAGCACAAACAACGTATGACACGTAGATTATTGTAAGACGGCAGCTCGCCATACAATACTTCATATGGCATTTTCCCATGTAGCACTGAAGAGGGTACCCTATTGATAAGATATTAGCTGCTAGAGTGCATTCTCCCCAAAATTCAACTGGTAAATGTCCTTCAAAAATAACAGCCCTCGCCACATTGAGTAAGTGACGATGTTTTCTTTCTACTCATCTGATTTGTTGTGGTGTGCCCACACAATAGATAATATGTCGTTAGTGATAAGAATTCACTTCCATTATCACTTCGTATCGTTCGCACTTGCTTGCCAAATTGTCGATCAACGCAAGGAAGTATTTGAGTTTCGTTTGGGTTTCACTCTTCGCATTCAACAAATAAATCCAAGTTCCATGAGAGAAGTCATCCAGTATGGTTAGAAAGTATCATGCTCCCGAAAAAGATGAAACTCTATATAGTCCCCATATGTTACAATGAATCATTTCAAAAAATTCTGTAGTCTTATAAATACTCAAAGGAAAAGGAAAATGTGTTTGCTTAGAGCGAATACAAGTCTCACATGCTTTATTCGAAAAATCACCACTACTACTAAAATCAAAATCCGGCAAAGACTCCATTACTTTCAGAGACGAATGTCCCAAGCGTCGATGCCACAGCTCCACCGATTGATTTGTGAGACCCTTTGCAGCTGTGACTATCTCTGTACTCTAAAAATACTGTAAACCTCCAACCGGTTTACCCACTCCAATCAGCATCCTTGTAGTGCGGTCCTGAATAACACAACACAGAACAGAAAATTGCATCACACAATCATTTTCCTCCATCATTTGTGTAACCGATATCAAATCAAATCCCAAATTCTCAATGTAGAAAACTTCAGTCAAACGAAGATGAGAATTCAACACAACTGAACTGACTGTATCTGAAACTACAGTTCGACCATCAGCCAAAATAATATGAGTTGGCATCGGTTTTCGAAGATTTGTAAGAATCTCTTTACAAGTCAAGGGATGAGTCACCCCTGAATCCAAAATCCAAGAAGGAAAGTAAGAATTCCTGATTGATGCTCATCAGCTCCGATAGTTGCCGCATTTATGATCCTGTTCATGCTCAGCTACTTCTTGTCAGTCAGACCACAAACAGCTGATCTATCCGCATCAGTTACAGCTATGTTAGCGACTGCAACACTCGGCTGTCCCACTACTCTGGCAACGTTTGCGGGAGCCGGTGTTCCTCGACCTCGCGAGCTTCCAGCCACTGCATTACCTCTTCCACGTCCAGTTCTTTTTTGCAGTCTATCTCCCCAGCACTCAGGAAATCCCAAAATCTGAAAGCAGTTTTCAGAACGATGCCCAGTACGACCAAAATTTGAACACACAACATTCATCTCTCTATCATCACTTCGGAAACGAGGTTGCAAAGTTTGGTGCGCAACAAACGCCATGTTCTCTGGTTTTCCTTCTTGAGTTCACTGCTTGCTTCTTGCATCTTCATCTTGACTCACTTTCAAGAAAGCATACTCCAAGCTCGATAGAGGTTCTTGAGACAACAGATTTGATCTCACCATCCCAAAAACTTCTTCGTCAAGTCCCATCAAGAAATCATGAACCTTGTCTTCTTCTCTTTTTTTTCAACTTCGGTACTGAAGTTACATGTGCAGTTCCCACACATACATGTCAAAAGGGGTCGGTAGCAGGTGAGACAATCCCACAACTTTGTAAGCTTCCCGTAGTAAGATTCGATGCTGTTTCCAGCTTCTTGACAATTTCCAAGCTCTCTTCTCAATTGTTGAATACACGGACCATTTGTCACACGAAATTGTTTTCGAATGTGCTCCCATAGATCTTTCGCAATAGGTTTGTGAGAGATGTTAGAAAAGAGCTTCCGCTTCATCTTCATCTTGATCCAAGAGACTATGAGCGCATTGATTGGCTTCCAATCGTCATAGTTTAGAGATCCTTCGGCTGGTTCCTTAATAGATCCATCAAGAAATCCAAACTTCTTTCGAGAATACAGGGCTGTTTCCAGATTTATTGCCCACTCTTCATAGTTATCTTCTCTTAACAGAGGACGTGATATCGTGCTTGCAGGGTTGTCGTTTGAGGTAAGGTCATAGGGAGATATCGTGCGTCATTGCTTCTCCATCGTTAGGCTTTTCGCAGGGTCGGTGTTCTTCTTTTCGTTATCTTATTCTCCAGCCATTGTTGCCGAGAAAACGGATCAAGTAGTTGAACTTTTAGAAAGAAAGAACAGAGATTGAAGTTACAGAAAAATCGAGACATGATCGCGAGCTTGTTTCGGGCTCTGATACCATGATAAAACAAGAAGAATCGATTGACGGTTTTCTGTGTTATTACTCTTGACCATACGGCCGAATATATATACATCATAGACCTGGAATTTCACCTTTAGGAACAAGTAAAATAACCTAATAGAAAAGGGAAATATATAGTAAAACTTCTATAAATTAATAACGTTGGGACCGGAGAATTTTATTAATTTATAGACGTTATTAATTAATCGATAAATTAATAATTATTAATTTATAGAGAGTTTTTTCAAATTAAAAAAATATTATATAAAAAGTAAAAAAATGAAGACAATACTTCGATGTGTTTTAATGCATTTACACATTAGGAAATAATTATTGTATATATAAATTTATTTAATAATTTTTGATGCAATTTGAGAAGATAATATCATATATTTTTGATATTTTAAGAAAAATAGAGATAAACTCCAACAAAATTACAAATTTACGAATAAATAAACAACATTAGAATCATATTTCACTAAAATATCTTATATATAAAATAAATTTATATGATTATTAATTTATGTTATTAATGGGACCATATATTTACATAGAGATTTCAAAAAAATTATTATCTTATTATCTTATCAAAATGTGTCAATTATTACACCGGTCCAACTTGGGACCGGAATAATTTATTTATTTAGAGAATTATTAATTTATCGAGTATTAATTTATAGAGGTTCTACTGTACGTTTATGTGCAAATATGTAATATACTCTCATTATTCTTGCCGATCAAAACTCTTTTCTGTTTTAAATTCAGGTTTCTTTGATTCATTCCCTCGAACCAACCTCCTCACTAGTACGTGAAAAGGATTGAAATTGCAAATCAAATGCAAACAACCTACCTAGAACTCTAAAGATAAAGACAAGACTAAACGATACTGACAGGCATGAAAATGTTGCTAAATTGGACTTAAAATCAAAGAAAACAAGTCGTAATTAAATGCAAAATCTTCAAATATCAAGGCGAACATCTTTTACAAGGGAAAAGTAACTATTTAGAAACATGGAAGACAAGAAATTAATTAATTTTGAACCATAAGATATTTGTCTCTTTTTTTAAGGTAATAAAATAATTAATTTAATGGAATATGCATCAGATACCCCCAAGACAAAAAAAAGAATTAAGAAAATATCATTTGACCAACAGTCTTTTGCCTTAACACACGTTACTCATCTCCGTAATTTTTCAAAAACCTTGTTATTCTATGGTATTGTTTAAAATGACACATAACTATTTCTATTTACACGTTACTTTCCAAGTTAAACAATATTATTTTGCATATGCCATGTTATTTTTACATAATTCACAAGGTCAGTTAAGTTATTTCGATTTATGTCTTTCTATTTCACCAGATTTGCTATTCGTTTCCAAGAATGTTTGTTCAGTTTTATTTAAAATATCATGTTATTAGGTATTGTCACGCTTAATTTTTATTTATATCACTAATCTATCTGTATATATCGTATTATTTTAACATAATACGTATTATTTCTTTTAATCACCCGATGTACCTACGTCTCTTTACCAATTGGTTCAGGGTATTTTTAATTTTTCACACCACACCTCAAAACGTTATTTACCCAACATTTTGTATCAAAGAGTATTTCCCTAATTGACCACTAGATTTTGTGCCTGCACCTAAATCACCCTTAATTTAATCCCTCTGACTCACATAGTGCTACAAGATCATGAACTTACGAAACGTCGGCTAACATATGACGAGTTGACTAACTCGACCAGCTATAATTCAAAATTATCTGCCATTGGGAGACTGATGACATTTCTGTAAAGCCAGAAAACGAAGTTCTCGGCCATTAGATTTGGCTTTTGAATGTATCAAAGTGAAGTTACTCTTTAGTTATGTGACACTATTTAATAAAATAATCACAATTTTATTTGGCCCAAATTTAGATTATCAACACTTTGAGACCTAATAAAAGAAGAACATTATGTGCAATATGTAGCACAGTAGCAGCACACACTCTCTGCTAGATAGATGACCAAATGATCAATGTTCCACAACTTTATCTTCCATCCTTTACGACAACACGCTGCTTAGAAACCCCCTGCAAATGTCCCGCACATTCAGCTTTACGCAGACACACACGAATCCTCATCTAAATTGCTATTAAATGTTCCTTACCAGAATCCTGACGACTTCTTGCTTTGTTCCCTGAATGTGCAAAAACCTTCTCAATTACTGTTCAAAAATGATCATAAATTAAGTTTATTAAGAAGCACTGTTAGAAAAAGTACCGTGATTTTCCAGAGAAGGCATCGTTGATTTGTTCAGGGGTTGGTCTTTCAGAGTACGTTGATATCACAACATATTTCTCCTTTCCATTTTCCTCGGTCAACCTCTTGTAAAGCTCATACCGGTAAGGATAAGCCATCCTGATTATTTTCACGTCAAATATTCAGAATAAATAGACGTTGATAACATTGTTTCTCTACTTCACAACCCAACAAATATACCTTAGAGCGCCCATAATTGGGTATTGTGTTCCCAAATAATAGAGAAGCCGGAATACATAGCAGTTGTCAAACGTTAAGGCATATTCAAGCCTTTGCTCCCTACCCATTGTCTGATAAACGAAAGAAATGATTAGCAACGTAACCTTCTTATCAGATGATTAGAGAATCACTGTGTGTGCTTACTTGCATTATGCCACTTGAAGCTGGTAAGTCCTGAACATATTAATGTATATCAAACATGTAAACCACAAGAGATAAAAATGTTAGCACATAGTTTCTGTATAGAAAACGCAAGCAGAAAATGTACCTTGAGACGAGGATTGATAAGTATAACTGGCCTTTTCCCAGCAGCATTAGTCATTGCTTGTAGATCCTAACGTAGGAATCCAGAATATTTTATAAGATTAGGTCACTACATTCAAGTGAATGACGGAATCTGGCATTTCAAGATACTTACATCTATAATACAGTTTCCAACAGCATTTTGTGGAGCCACTAAGATAAACATGTCGTCTTCTTCATCAACTTCTTTACCACCTGTCATTGTCATTTGTTGACACAGATTTGTTCATATGTGCCTAGAAAGAATTAAAGAGCAGGATAGTGTGTACTCATTGTATCCGGACAAATATATCCAACACGATTATGCATCACAACGTTGATTATGTATAGTACACACGATAATATTCTAAATATAGTGCAGTTTTTGTAAGATTCACTTGTTACTAAACCCAGAAGACACAGGTTAAAAAAACGTCAAGAGGTATGTCTAGTGACAAGTACTCAGTTTTGGATGTTACCAATTGCACCAAGCTTGACAAAAGTTCCCAAAGTTTCATCGTCACCCCAGTCCATATATTCTAAAATCTTTCGAGTGCCTGCCAACTGCAGCGGCATCCCAGCGAGTGCACCTTCCCCCATTGACCCTTGAACACAAACCTGGAAGATAATTGAAGCTGAATTAACAAGAATTGCGAAAAAAAAGTATCCAAGTGATGTCACTTAATCATTTAAAACATGTTCACCTTCACTCTTTTTCCATCATCAGCGAATGATAAAGCAAGAACTCGAACAAGTTCCATCAAGGTTCCTATCCGGTAAACATCCTATGCATCACAATAGCCGTGATTTTTTATAAATTTTATGAAGCTTCAGAAACTATATAAAACAAGTAATGAAATGAATAACTTACCATTTCAGGGTTCAGCTCAGGGATATTTATATCCACCTATTCATTTGTAACTGTATCAGTCCAATCCTTCAGGAATTTTGAAATAAAGGCGACAGACTTAACATCCGACATTGCAAATAGATTTGTACAGATTAGCCTCACCCGAAGACGGCTGTTTCCATCCTTGATAGATCTAATTGTGGCTTGCAGCACATCTTCATAGAAATAAGCCCTGATGTCCCTCGAATGCGGAATGTTATTCAATCTCGTCGGTATTCCTCTCCATTTATCCTGAAAAAAAAAAATGTTACATAACATAAATAAGAACGTCTCCAAATTTACTTCCTGCTACTAACTGGCTTCAAAGAGAAGTATTTTTAAGGACCTGAACAGGCGATGCTTTATCTGCAAGGACCTGTTTCATAATTAACATCACTTGCATACAGCGATAACCAAACCAAAGTTAAACATTAAGTAAAATGAATAATTTAGTTATAAAATATAATGATTGACCATAAAATCCTTAAACATTCTTGAATCTCTTTTTCTATGTTAAATGTGGCCATCAAACTTAACCAAGAGTCTATTGTTTAAAACGCCTGAATCAAAATTCTAAGAACATCAAAAAGATGGTTCTTTCTATGGAAACAAAGAGATAGATACTGAAGAAAGTTTCTAAATGACCTAAAGTAGAACAAGACATTACAGGGTTTGGAGAAACTCATCTTCAAATGGAAAATACTGACCCTACTATTAAGAACGGCACCATGAAAACATATTTATATAAATGTGTGACTTCTTGCCAGTCTTTATCATTCTTTTTAACTGTATCTGAGATAGTAGAGTCTGGGTCTCCTCGAAAACCGCTTCTTTTGGCCTGTTTGCATCAATCTGTGATCGAAAGAGATTAATACCAAACCACAAAGGTTAATGATGGCATCCCAATACTTTATAGAACCAAAACGGTAAGGAAAAAAAAAACAAATTGCCTAATACCTTGACCATAACATCTGAGTATGCAGAACTAATAGCTTCGGAATTTTGTTTGTATATTTGCAGACGTGCTTTTACCTTCAAGAAAAGAAACTCATGAGATTACAGTTGAAACTAGTTTCAGAAGCAAGTAACAAGTTCAAATGATTACCTTCTCCTCTGTATCATCAGGGCGTGTAACCAGTCTTTCTTTAATTTCATCTGATTCAGGAGGGTAATTTTTAATATGATAAATTTTTCCAGTCACTGGATCCAACCTTCTACCAACACATCTGTTGATTAGAATTTCATCAGGAACCTGTCATTCAGAATGGCATATAAGAAAATAAACATAGCCACTGATAGTGGATATGGGATATTACCTATAAAACCACTAGAAGAAATGGATACCATACACAATAAGAGCAATTTGCACATACCTCTAATAAGAGAAAAATGTCAGGTTTGACGTTTAGTTTTTCCAGACTTTGTGCCTGCGCAAAACTCCGTGGAAATCCATCAAGAAGCCATCCACGCTCTTTAGCATCTTCATGTGATAATCTTCCAGCAACCATCTAGAAAGGTAGTAGATATCAAAGGAAGAATAATAAAATAATACATGAAGCAAGTAAGTTCAATCAGTACCGCGATAACAATCTCATCTGGAACTAAACTACCCGAATTCATGAACTCTTTTGCTCTCTTCCCAATATCTGTCCCAGATGAGACCTCTGCCCTCAAGAGATCCCCTGTTGATATGTGCACCAAACCAAACTGCATGACCAAGAAAGAAAAACCAGGCATGTATTACATCTAGACATACAAACATTGGCAACATAGGAATTCTTCTTTACATAAAATGTGCTAGAAACCTCAATCCAGAACCCTTTGGATAGCAAGATTTTATGATTCGCAAATAAAAACTTTTATACGCACTGTTTAGCATATTAGATAATCTAAATGCATATCCATCTTCACCGCATTCAATGGAGTAGATACCGGGATTCAGAACCCATAAGACAATCAGAAAGTACTTATGAAAATGAAAGAGTATACGCAAACCGTCTTAGAAGACAAGAACATACTCTGTTTATTCAGTGCTCTAAGTGCTTTCATTGCTGTGTTAGATTATGTACAGAGTATTATCTTCATTAGCAACAATGATGATGCTGTTTCTGCTTCAAAAGATTAGTTACAGAAGCCTTTAACTCAGGGATTTCGAGGCATTGAGATATTTTGCTAGGTTTTCTGTAGCTAGATCCTAAAAAGGGAATTGTACATAACTATAACAAGACCAGATATTTTCTATGCTCTGCTGGTTCTCCTCTTCAGTATTCACCACACGCCATACATGATACATCTATTAGCTAACAGTTTCACAGATTCTGATTGGCATATTATAGATTCTTGGTTTTATGGAAGCCAGAGAAACAGACTACTGTTGATAGATCCTCTGCTGAGCCAGAACACCGTGCCATGGCATTGGCTACTTGTTAACTCATCTAGCTAGTTGCATTACATCAATACTTCCATATTACACTAACAGTAATGCAACCCGGCCTATTGAAAACAACCACAAGCACACAAACCATATTGACATAAACTGTCATATTTTCCGGAAAAAAGATTCAAGATAGGCTGATTTAAAGCATTTGCATGTTAAATCTGCAGATCAGCTCGCAAATGTACTACTAAAAGCTCTCTATCCCAACATAGTTTCATTCAATTATATCCAATATAGATATACAAAACATAGATATCAAACTTCGATAAGATAATAAACCATTCTTAGGTGTTTATTAATACCATTGGTTGAGTTTAAACAATGAGCTTCTGAATAGGGAACACTGGAATATTTTACCTTCTGAACAATGAGCTCACATTGAGTGCCTTTGCCTGAAGCCGGAGCACCCGAAATCATCACCTTCAATGGCTCCGCTACCGAACACCTAATCTATGATCCCAAATTCGCCATCAATTGTGTGTAATTGTATTGAATCGGTACAAGAGATCAACAGTAATTAGAAGAAAAACCTGAGAATTAGAAGTGGAGAAGGAGTGAGAAGTCCGGTGAGGGACGACGGAGTAGGAGACACGACGGCGAAAGGAGCGATGACGGTGGCGGATCGGTGATCGTAAGAGAGGCAGAGAAGGAGACGATGGAGAAAGCGATGAAGTGGAAACAGAGGAGCGAGACGAAGAGAAATGAGCAGAGCTGAGAGATAGAGACGCCATTGTTAAATCCTTTCCTATTTGATCTTTCCTTTGATCAATCCAACATTTTCTCTGGACTGAGAGATTTTAAGTTTTTTAACGGCCAAAATTATAAGAAAATGAAAATATCTTCAAATGTTTTGTCGTACTCGTATCCATTATGAAAAGATGGACAAGTTTATACATTTGTGGCTAAGAGAGTTCATTTTTTCGTTTTTCAATTTTACTAAAATAACCAATCGGACACTTTTTTTTTGTTTTCCCCATGGTTTTAAAAACCGGACCGGACCGACCGGTCGGACGGGTTCAACCGGGAACCAGCCACCTGGCCGAGTCCGGTTTGAAGCAAAACCTGGATTTAAACAAAACCAGTAAAACCGGCCAAAAACCGGTAAAACCAGTGATCCGGTTCAACACTAAAACCCGGTTCACGAAAATTAAATCATATTTTTAATTGATCAGATATTTTGAGTTAAAATTCAAACCATAATTTAAAATCATTTTTTTTTACTTTTCAATTTTAATTATATTTTCTAATTTTAATAGAAATAAATTTATTATAAATTTTTATTTTACAATTTTTTCAAGTTTTTCTCCTATAAAAAATTATTTTATATTAAATTTTAAAGAAAAAATCATGTTTGATTTCTTGTTATTTATTTTTTATAAGTTTAAATGATCAACAATAATAATTTATTTTCAATGATATTTCATATTTCTTTAAGTTTAATATTAGAATGTATAAATATACATATATATATATATATATGTATAATTAAAATAAAAATATTCAAAAATCCGGTTCGACCGGTTGAACCGGTCCGACCAGCTATCCAGTGATGATGCCGAGTCGATGTCCGGTCCGGTTTTTAAAACATTGGTTTTCTCTGTAAAGGGTTTTCATTAGATATATATATTAAAGAAATACAAACCAACCCTGACCAATTTGGATTACCAAGAAATTAGAGAAAACCAGGTTACAAAATACAACTGAATCAGTAGATCTCATCTCGAGTAAACGTTTCAAATGTTCCTAATAGGAAAATGAAATCTCCTATATCTCCATTTAATCTATATATCCTTTTTCAAAATGTTTCAGTGTGTGAAGACGAAAATAGCCTTCCAATTTTACTCTCCAAAATAATTGAAAAAAAGGAAAAAAAAAGAAGAAGATCGATCGGAGCTCGCTCCAGCCGAGCTTTCTCCGCTGCTGTCAAGCTTACTCGTCGAGCTCTCTCTGCCGCCGGCGAGTTCACTGGTCGACCTCTGCCTCGCCGTCGAGCTCTGTATTGGTGTTACTTTATCCTTGAGCTTCAAAATCCTGATTCTTTGGCTCAAATTAGGTATTTAAGTTTTAGATTTTCAAATTGAGGATTTTCTTCGCACATTAGGTGTTTTACCATAGTTTCTGGATCGATTAGGATTTTAAATTGGTAACAAATGGATTTCAGTGGTTGAATCGTAGTGTATTGTAGATTAGAAGATCCAATTTAAGTTCTTGCGATAGGAGACTTGGGTAAAACTAGTATAACTTGTGACTGGTATTACTGATAAATGTAGTATAACTAGTATAACTTGTAACAGGTATTACTGATAAATGTAGTATAACTAGTATTATTGATTGAGTTTTTTGTATTGTTTTGGCAGGATACAATGAGCAAAAACGTTAGCATACATTTTAAATGCCAAGGTCGCATGTAAAGTTTAATGTTGAAGACATCAGTGGAGGAGATAACTTTGTCAATGATAGAAATTAGGATATACAAGAAGCTTGCGTTAGATGAAAGTAAGGTTAAATTGTAATTGAGTTACTATCCACTACTGGTGGGATGTGAGGAACAATTTATTATTTGTGATGATGAGGATGTGTGTGTTTATCTAACGTCCATTGATAAAGAGAACAGTAGATGTATTTTGTTTGTGGAGGTCATCACTATATCGGAACTGCCCGAGCAACTGTCGAGAGCTGGCAAAAGTTCTTTTGGTAAGAACTATGGTGAGTTGGATTCAAATGATGGTGAAATCGGAGATAATGCCATTACTTTGTATGTAGAAAAAGAACAAGGAAAACAACAACATGAGGCGACATTGGATGATGATGAAGGTGTATCATGTGATGAAGGTGTGGATTGGTCGGATATGAGTGATGATTATGTAGAGGTTCCACCTGTTGTAGAAACTAGTCAGTTTATAGAGGCATGGGAAGACGGTTTGGGAGTGACTATACTACAAGAATTTCCAAATAGGAAGGCATTGCAAGATGTGGTGGATAGAGCCTCATTTGTTAAGAGTTTTTGTTTTGATATAAAAAAGTCTGAACATGGACGTTTAATGCTCAAATGTAGTCAAAAAAGCTGTAAATGGGGTTTACGAGCTACAAGGATTTGAAATACAGATATTTTCTCGATTAGAACGTACACCAAGATGCATACATGCTCTCAGGCTAGTCAGAGCGATAGCAGAAAAATGAAGAGGCAAGGAACACCACAATTAGTTGCATCTATTTTGCAAGAGGATTATCCAGGAAAAATGAAAACTCCAACTCCTAGAATTATCATGGATCTTGTTCATACAAAATTAGGTGTGAAGATATCATACTTCACAGCGTTGAGAGGGAGAAATCTAGCTATTAGTTATTTGCGTGGTACCCTGGAAGAAAGCTACAAGTTGTTGTATTGCTATTGCACATGTTAGAGAAGATAATTGATGGTACAATAACACGTGTGAAATTGGATGAGAAAGAAAAATTCAAGTACCTATTCATAACTTTGGGAGCTAGCATTGAAGGGTTTGAAGTCATGAGGAAAGTGATAATTGTGGATTCAACTTTTCTCAAGAACGGATATGGTGGTGTACTAATTTTTGCCACAGCTCAAGATTATAATCGACACCATTATCCCTTAGCGTTTGGTGTACTCGATGGTGAGAATGATGCAAGTTGGACGTGGTTTATGGAGATGCTGAAAACCGTTATACCAGACTCTTCCAAATTGGTATTTATGAGTGACAGAAATGCAAAGCTCATAAGCGCCATAGGTAATGTGTATCCCTAGGCTCATCATGGGTATTATGTATGGCATTTGTCCCAAAATGTGAAAGATCATGCTTCTATCGCTAACAAAGACGTAGCCACATGGAGATTTATGGAGTGTAGTAGGCATTACACAGTTGCTGAGTTCAATTGTGCTTATACTTCTTTTAGAACGAGATATCCTTCTGCGGCCAAGTATCTGGAGGAGAGTAGGGTAAAAGAAAAATGGGTAATTTTTGTGTTTTTGAACACTCTTCGTAAGACAAGATCACTCACTTGCAAAGTTCAATTCTTTATCTACGAATTATAGTATCGTGCTGTTACTTATTGGTAATTTTGAAGCCGAACTAATGCTTGGTCTTGCCTTTCATTGATTGTGTCTAACACATCCTCGATCATCTCCATATTACATGACTCATTGAGGGGGAGTTCGGTTCGCCGGAGTCTCGGAACGTTCAGTTCGACTGGAACCACAGTTTCCCTTATGTAAACTAGGGAAAATGGGGTTTCTCCAAAGTCACCATGCGAGGTGTTGTTCGGTACGCCCATAACACCAGTTGAAGTTCCTCGTACCAGCCTCCTTTGTAGGAGTTAAGCCTTTTCTTCAAATTACTTAAGATAGTTTTATTCGCTGCTTCCTCTTGTCCATTTCCTTGCAGATATACTAGGGTTAAATAACTCATCTTGATTCTCCATGAAGCGACAAAGTCTTAGAAGTCCTTGGAAATGAACTGGGATCTGTTATCCGTGATGATCTCATACGGAACTCCATATCGGCAGATGATATTTTTGCCCAAAAACGTTTTAACCACCAAATCTTTGATTAATGGATATGCCTCGGCTTCAATCCACTTTGAGAAGTAATCTGTTAAAACTAAGAGATTATGTACTCTTCGAATTGACTTGTACATCGGTCCGACTATATCCATTGACCAACGCATGATTGGGTATGGGACTGTAATTGACGACAATAGTTCTGAAAGTTGATGGATTAATGGAGCATGTTGCAGACACTTCGCGCATTGCCGAGCATATCTTGTGCAGTCTGTAGTCATGGTAGGCCAATAATATCCCAAGCGTTTGATTTTAAAAGCCATTGATCGTCTAGAAGAGTGATTTCCACAGAGTCCTTGGTGAACTTCACTCATTACGATTTCTACCCCTTCAACGTGGATACATAAAAAATATGGATCACTAAATCCTCTTTTTAACAGCGACTCTTTTATCATGCAAAATTTTTCACTGATGATTCTATGTTTCTGAGCCTACCACTTATCTTTTGGCAGCTCGCCAGTTTCGATGTATTTTTTGATACGAATCCTCTAGTCAGCCCCCCCCCCCCAATCATCAGCGTGAATGTCTTCGGAGTTCTTATAACATGGTCACCTAAAATCAGGGATAGATTCTGTATCGAACTCCGAAGTCTCGTTAGGTTTGGTCTCTTCTAGCTCTGGTTCGAGCTCTAGTTTGTGGTTCTCAACCTCTGAACTTAAATCTTGGTGGGACTTCACTCTTGAGGCTTTTCAGGTACTGCCTCAACTTTTGGGGCCTCAGCTACAGTTGTATTAAGTATATGCTTTGCTGAACCTTCAGTCTTCGGACCCGTAATCGGATTTGAGTATTGAGTCGGGTCCATATGTTTACTCTTTCCTTTACTTGACCGTCTCCTATTCTCGAACAAAATTTTAACCAAGTGATCACTTTTGTGACTTGTTACCGCCAGTCCTTTGTCGGGAAAATGTATACTTCGCCTGGAGATGCATTCTACCGGAATTACTCTTTTCAAGTTAGGATCCAAGGTGGATGCTAGTGCTGCCAGTGCGTCAGCCGAACTGTTTTCGCCTCGGAGAATCCTCACCAGTTCAAAATTCCTAAACTTTTGAACCAAACCTTTGACGACTGCAAGGTATGTGTCCATCCATGAATCTTTAGCTTTGTAGTCGCCATTAAATTGATTAAGAACGAGCTGGGAATCACAGTATGTGATTTTTTCTCTTACTCCTATTCCATTGGCGAGGCAAAATCCAGCGATCAATGCTTCATATTCGGCCTCATTTTTTATGCCGGTAATAATAACCGGAATGATTGCCCGATGATTTCAGATGTAGGTGTTTCGAGCCAAATGCCTACACCACATCTTTGCTTGAACGAAGATCCATCTACATAAAGCTTCCATGTCTTGTTTTCTTCCTCCATGGCAACTCTGTTTGTCGGAATTTTGGTCAAAAAATCTGCCACCACCTGAGCTTTTGCGATGATCCGACTCTTATACTCGATATCGTACTCACTAAGTTCGATCGCCCATTTCGCCAAACGCCCCGACTGACTTGGTCCGTGCAATATGGTTCGCAATGGTTGCGATGTGAGTACTTCTATTGGATGGGATTGGAAATAGGTCTCAATTTCTGAGCAGATATCATTACTACCAATGCTAGTTTTTCCATCATCGTGTAAGGAGTTTCCGAACCAGTTAGGCTTTTTCTTATATAGTAAATTGGCATTTGATCTCCCCGATCTTTCTATACGATTACTCCACTTACAGCATGCTCGGAAATAGAAATGTATAAATACAATATTTCATCCGCCTCAGATTTAGACAGGACTGGTGGAGTCGTTAAATAGATTTTGAGTTGCTTGCAATCCTCCTTACAGTTGTCATTCTATTCGAACTGCTTGTTTCCTTTTACCATTTGGTAAAAAGGAAGGTACTTATCCGTTGATTGGGATATAAACATGTTCAATGCTGCGATTTGCCTGATTAGCCGTTGCCTTTCCTTGTAATTCGAAGGTGATGGCATTGTTAGAAACGCGTTAATTTGATTGGGATTTACTTCGGTTACTATGTATCCAAGGAATTCTCCAGATGGCACTCCGAAGATACGTTTCGCTGGATTCAACTCCATACCAAGCTCATTCAAAATTTTGAAGCACTGTTCGAGGTGTTGTATGTGTTCGATTTTTTTTAAGTGACTTAACCAGCATATCGCCAATCTACACCTCCATTTTCTTACCAAGATGTTTTTCAAAAATTTATTAATGAAGCGCTGGTAGGTTGCTCCTGCATTTTTCAATACAGAAGGCAATACTATGTAACAATATATACCTCTATCCATGATGAACGAAGTCTTCTCCTGGTCATCCGGATGCATCTTGATTTGATTATAAATAGAAAAAGCATGAAGCTTAATAATTCATGCCTAGCAGTCGATTCTACCAATCGATCAATGTGAGGCAACGGGAAGCTATCTTTTGGGAAAGCTTTGTTGATGTTAGTGAAATCGACACAAACCCTCTATTTTCCGTTCTTCTTGTTTACCACCATGGTTGTTGGCAAGCCAATCTGGATACTTTACTTTGTGAATCAAACCAACTTTCAAAAGTCTTTCTACCTCGTCATTTACTGCCTTAGCTCAATCTAGGCCGAGCTTTCTTTGCTTCTGTTTTATGTGTTTGAAACTTTTATCTACGTGCAACTCATGAGAAAATATTTTTGGGTCGATCCCCGACATGTCCTCCGTCGTCCAAGCGAACGAAGTTTTGTTTCTTGACAAAAATCGAATAAGTTCTTCTCGTAAATCTGTGATCAGCCCTGAACCGATTTTCACCTTGTGTTCGGGGTGATCTTTGTCAACAGATACTGCAACCGCCATTTCTGCGGGCTGTAGTCCGCTTGAGAATACCAAACTCTTAGGTATTCCGGGACTCGTTAATTTCTATTGGATCTTTAATCTGTGACTTGTGAGATAACACGACTGTGACACTTCTTGATCTCCTTTATACATTGATGATAAGTTGATGGCACGACCCTTATTTGGTATATCCAAGGTGTCCCAAGGATTATGTTGCATGCAACAGGTCGATCGAACACACTGAACTCTATGATTTTCAGAACTCCCGCAGCGAGCATCGGTAGTTTAATCGTTTTGAGGGACGTTGACGTATCACTTTTAAATGCGATGAGCGGGGCTGGTGGTCCGATTATATCAGCCTTGCTTATTCCTATTCTTTGAAATGTGCTTAAGAAGATTAAGTCCACCGACCCAGTATCAATCAAGACTTTAGATACTTCGTAATTCGCCACATCAACAGTTATCACCAGCGTGTCATCGTGAGGCTTCACAAGATGTTGGGTATCGAACTCTTCAAAGGTTATGGTGGTAGTTTGCTTTACAGTTCTAATACTAAAACAAAATAAAGGAAAAGGCATCATTTACCAACATGGTTAAGAGTGTATTCTATAAAGTAAATCAAAACCGAACGACATAAAAAATTAATTAGGAAAAAATAAACAACATTTTCAAGTTCAGAGGCATTACAATAAAAGATGCAAGATGAAACAACAAGAAAGAGGAACAAAACAAATCTTCCTACACGGAAATAACGAAAATGAAACTTTGAAGCTTCAATGTGGCACAATGAACCCTTACACTTCCTTCTTGGAGCAATTGAGTGACTTAATCGATGCCTTTGCTTAATTGATATCAGTTCTCTCCAAAATGTTAAACAATCTCTCTGAGCCCTAAGCCTCTGGTCCGATCCTTAATCAAGTTTCACCGACGAAAACAAATAGTGCACGAACCAGAAGGAAGAGAGGAAACCAATAGTACCTGTTGCGAGCATGATAGCCAAGACCATAAACAGAGAGTAGCCAAGATAAAGAGTCGCTGAAACGGGTCCACTCAAGCTTTTGAGGTCGAAGACGAGATAATTTATGGAGTATATGAAGATGTAGATTGCAACGGATCCTGATGCAAAGAAGGATTTCCACCACCATTTATAGTCTTCGACACACAGGTGCATGTATGTTAGCACTAGGGAAACCTCGGCACAGACTACTACTAGAAGGATCAAGACTACAAGAAGGAATCCAAAGACGTAGTAGACACGGCCCATCCAGATACTGGACATGATGAAGAAAAGCTCGATGAAGAGGGTCCCAAATGGAAGTGTTCCAGCACCAAGAACTAGAAGCCATGATGGATATTTCTGAGCTGGGATTTCCCGTGGAATTTGGTTGGTTCGAACTGGGAATTCGATGTGAGGAGCCTTGGCTCCAAAGTAACCACCGATAAGAGTGAGAGGAACTGAGATGCAAAACCACAGGAGGAGGAGGATGACAAATAGAGAGAATGGAATAGCTCCAGTACTATGGCTACCCCATAGAAGGAAGTTGAGCGTTGTAAGGATCAGAAACGCGATACCCGGGAAAAAGCAAGCAGCTTTCCATGCAACAGACATCCATCCACGGTGCTCGCCACAGCCAATTGTCCTCCAGAGACGAACAGCAACATAACCAGCAGCAATGCCAAGAATCATGTAGAAGAAAAGCATACCCGTAATAAGTGTTCCACGTGAAGCCGGTGACATGAACCCAAGAGCAGCAAACAAGATAGTTACAACAGCCATGCCAAGAATCTGAACTCCATCACCAACCATGACACACAAAAGCGAAGGATTCGATGGAGCACGGAAAACATCACCTACAACAAGCTTCCACCCAGATAACTCTTCATTCATCTGAGCTTGAGCCTCCTTGTCAAGCTCCTCATACCGAGTCAAATCCCTCCTAACAGTTCTCAAGAATATCACAAGAACAATACCAGCCAAAAAAGTGATTACCATAAGAGAATTCAAGATTGAGAACCAATGAACCTTTGAACCCTCCATCTTCAAATACGCATCCCATCTAGATGGCCATTTGATATCACTCTCCTCGAAACTAACTTCATACGAGAAGACAATAGACTGACCTTCCTTAACAGACATAGACACTCTAGGCGAATCACATTTAATGGGAGTTGTATATCTATCATACATCTTCAACTTCTTAGTCGAATCACCATTATGAGCAAAACTACACGGAACAACCTCAAACCCAACAACCATATACCCAGGCACATCATCTGCATTTTTCTTCCCCATAGTCGGAATCACCTCAGCAGCATCACCAGTACCCATAACACGAGCCACATTCGCAGCCTCTTCATATTTATGAACAAGAACCTTAAACTTCAAATGGTTAAACACATAATAAAAACCTTGAACCTTAATCCCAACAGGATACCCAGTCCACCTCAAAACATACCCATCTTTCTTACTATACCGAATCGCCGGTAAATTATCAAGCATAGGATTAACTTGATACATCTCATCAATCCTCTTCTTCAATAGCTTAAAACTATCAGCAGACAACTTATCAGTCCGACAAAGAAAGATCTCACTCTCATTCTTAAACATTTTAAACCTATACGGCGAATTTTCAATGCGATCTCCCATTAGAAGCTCACCTAAATTCTCAGCACTATCCTTAATTCCTTCAATGGGTTTACAAAAGGGTAAACTATAATAGGTAAAAGGCAATTCCGTTTCGATTGAAGTAAGTGAATTCACCTTCACATTCAAGTAATCACCAATTTCATATTTATGAGGATAGCTTCCTGGAAGGTAAAAACCAAAACTTGATTGAACCACCGACAAAATTACAACAACCCAGATCCCAAGTCGATCCATTGAGCTCATATCTGGATAAATTAAGAAAAAATCTCGTTAGATCTGAATCGGAAAACAGTGTAAGAAGAAGCTTAGATCTAGAGCTTTAGCTAGCTCTTCAATTCGCTACAGAAGCAACAACGTAAGACGAGAAATGAGGAAATTAGGGTTCTGATAAGTTAGGGAAGAGATCGGGACTTACCTATTCCGGAGAAGAAGAGATTTGGGTGTGAAGAAGTGAGATTTTCTCGGTGAAGAAACGCATGAAGCGAGCCAAATTGATTAGCGTTTCAGACTTTAATACGAGAGGAGTGATAATAATTAATAAATCAACACCGACGCATGTTAAAACTCTGGTTGGACGAAATTACCCCTGCCAGTCAAATTACACCGCCTAAATGTACCGTCGGTTTACGTTAAAACTAGGTGATTTATCATAGCTTCGCCAAAATCTAACCGTATTTCAAATCGTAAATATTATATTTTCAACTATAAGCATATTAAATAGTTAATAACCGTAACTATAACTTAGTTATAATCAAAATAAATTATCAACCATAACCATTAATCAATCATATAACCATATAAAAATTATTGTTTAATAATGTGATGTAACCATAACTGTTATAAAAATTGAACAAAATGTATATCTAATTAATTATAGTGGTAAATATTACTTGAAATATCATCATCTACTTCTTTCAATAGAGGTAAAATACTTTTTTGATAAAAACGTCATATATATTTAATCTTTATCATGATTATCAAATAATCAAATTGTATTAAACCGTAATAACTATAACCGAATATAACAATAACCGTTTAACCAAAGCAGTATCAATCGTAACTGTTGTAACTATATATTAAATAGTTAAGGTTAAGGTTAAACAAAACTTATAACCGTAACTGTGGTCTTGCCTAATCATATTTAGGCTTTGAAAACAAATCATACCAACATGTATGCTGAAGTTCATACACTAGTATGCAATAGATATCATGGTAAACAGTAGATTAGATGGTGGTATAAAAGAAAATGTACAACACTGAATAGTGAAAATAGACTAATATGCAATATAGTAGATTAAAACCAAATTATAACATTTTTAAAACTAATACTCATATATCTTACAAGGTGTAACTACAAAATTAAAATCTATTTATCAATATATCTTATAATATAATTACAAAATTAAAATATATTATTTTGATTTTCTCTTAACATATCGGCAATATTTTCTCGAATATTCGTTATTTATTGTCAATCTGCTCTCATGTCTTCCTCATATGTATATTTCAATTTCTAAATTTGTTTTATATTTTTAAATTTCTTAGTATTACCATCGCTCATTGAGATCGACAATTATTAAATTCTGATATAAACAGAAAAATTATGAAATCATATAAAAGAAAAAAAAAGTAGATTTATGAAAATTTATCTGAATTAATGTAGATGATAGTAGTGGATGAATGAAAATTGTGAAATGATAAGAATTTTTGTTTTTTGTAGGGTTTTTTGGAAATGATTTGAGGTGATGAGAAACGATTATGAAAATCAGGGTTGGTTGATATTTATAGACTCACATTTTGTAAATTAATTCCAACCGATAAAAAAGATTACTCCAATTGCCATCATCAAAGAAAATACAAGAAACACATTTGTTGGTATGCCTTTCACTATCGTCCGGAGTGTTTGCATAGCAGATAAAAAAAGATGGAGTCGAATTGTGTAAATATTTGGTCTAAGGTTTAAAACAATACCACATACCGGTACGACTTATTTTTGTTTGCTTTAGTGCGTACTAGTATGATTTTTAAAATGGTGAAAAATGCGTACTAGTCCAACTTTGGTACCATGTGCAGCTTACTACGCAATTTGTTCACTAAACAATACTACATACAGTTTAATGATTCAGTTTTTATATTGAAGCTCTTCCTTGCTACCGACAGTTGTTCTTTAAATCAGATTTTCTCAAGCCTGACTGACACCTGGGACTAAGGGAGATTAAAGACCGAAGGTCCAAAACTCCCACATTTTATAAAAAATAAAAAAAAGGTGAATCTCAGATTTACAGTCCAACATAAATTTTAAGGTAAAAATTGTGTAGCAGAAGTTTTGATCTCAGAAGAAGTCTTTGAGAATGTGGAACCTCTGTGGAAATGCTTTGTGGTGGATTATTTCATGGGGTTGCACCTTATGCCGAGAAGATCCACACTACAGTCAATAAAATTTGGGTTATTCCTGAGAAACCGTCAAAGATTGTTGTGCAATTTATTAACAAGACAACAATTTTTTTTCCGAGTTGAAAATCCCCAGATACGTAGTCGTGTGCTAAAGAAAAGGTATTTGCATTTTGCAAACGTGCCATTCAGTGTGAATGACTGGAGACCAGAGACTTCTCATGTTCGACTTAACCTCTCGGTTATGCTGTTGTGGATGGATCTTAAGGACGTCCCAGGCACCTTTACTCAAAAAAAGGATTTTTTTTTTTGCTAGTACTACTGGTAACTTCGTGAAGATGCACCCTAATACGGAACGGTGTACCAGACTAGATTTGGCTCATGTTTTAGTGGAAGTAAACCTGCAGAAAGCATTGACAGAGAAGATCTGTTTTCAGGATACAATTGGCTCTGACATTACGATCTCAGTGAGTTACCTTTGACTTCCACCTCGATGTAAATCTTTCAAAAAATAGGGACACCATGAAAAGAACAGCACTATTTCTTATGTTTCTATCAGAAGTTGTTGTGGTAGGAAAGAAGACGGTCCCAACAATAAAAGTAGTTAATTAGTTACTCAAGGAATTAGAGGATACACATGTGAGTCAAAACTCTCCAGTGATTCAGAAATATGTGAATTTGACATATAAAAATGATGATATTGTTGTGGCCACAGACACAATGATCCTGGTGGAGAGCACAAATGAAGAATTATCTGTTGTTAAACATCAAGGGAAGCACTCCTCTCCAAATAGGAATGCTACATAAAAAACTCTTAACCTCTCTGGAGATAATAGTCCAAGGGCTGCTTCGCCCACAGGTTTTAGAGTCTTGGATGGCATTGGTGTGGAGGGAGAAATTGTGGATCAAGAAGAGGGTTCAATTGTGAAGAGAACAGTTGAAACATTTGTAATACCAAATGAGGAGAAAGCTACAAGCTCTGTTATGACACAGAAAGGGAAGTCAAGGAACTCATGACGACTAATAATGAACAAGATATATCTGATTCAAGTAGTAACTCAAAACAACAACAAGAAAACTTCATTTAGAAGGCACTGATGTCATCAATATTTTCTTGGAAAATGTGTGGTTTCACTCAGGCTTGCAAGCACAAGGTAGTTAAAGATCAGATTTGTGTAGCTAGACCGTCTTTCGGATGCTTGGTCAGAACAAGGGTTCAAGAGGGTAATTTCTTGTCAGTTTTTACAAATACTTTCCCTGGCTAGAACTCAATCTCTAATTACCACCACCATCGTCTTGGGAGAATTTGGGTCTGCTGGGAAGCGGGAGTTGAAGTGACTCCTCTTTAGAAAAGCTCACAGCTGATTACATGTTGGATTTTAATGCCATCGGGCCAGAAATTTATTTGTTCCTTTGTCAATGGATCGAACTTCCAAGTAGATCGAATAGTTTTTTGGGCTGAGTTATAAGACAATAAAAGTATGTATGTTGCAGAAAATACGCAATGGATTATCCTAGGAGATGTCAATGAGATCCTAAGCTCCTCAGAGCACTTGCGCTTCCAAGATTACTCAAGAGACTTGGTCCTTAGCTTTGCTCTGTGATTCAATCTAATATAAGGGGCTGCTCGTGAAACATGGCAGAGCTTCACCAGCCACCGGAACCTTGGCCGTACTCTGTCAGAGCCGCCATCGACGGAAAAGGTAACCGCGAATCCTGTTCCTCTAAGTTTCTGATTTGATGACTGTTGAATGTTGGTCTTGGGGTTTCAACGATGAAGCCTTGTGATGCAGATCCGCCACCGTTGAATCACCACCACGCCATTGAGTCACCGGAGGAGTTGTCGAGCGAAGGTAAATCCACAAACGCTTCTTCATTAATGGCTGTGAGTTGTTATGATGATTCAATTATTGTACCAAGCCAAACCAAGTTAAAATAGCCTAAACCATGGAAATATTATTGAATCGATTTCTTAATAACACACTCAAGTATCGCATGTGGTGGTGGTGGCGTGACGTCACCGAAGGTAAGTGTGTGAATTGATTATTAGACCAAGGCCTAAACCAGCTAAACCAAAGTTCAAGTCTAACTAAAACCATTAAAGTTTAAGTGTGTGTGGGAAAATTGCGGATACACATTTGAGCGGAAAAATTGTGGATCCGTATTTTGGCGGGAAAAATTGCATATATGCATTTTGGCGAAAAAATTGTATACTTACATTTTGGCATGAAAATTGAGAGATTGTAAAAATTGGTTAAGTTGGTTTGATTTACTTTTAAGAAATTGATGGGTTAAATGGTTAACCATCAACTCAGTTGACCTAACTAATTTGATCCATCAACCCATTTAACTATTAACCCATTTGACTCATTAACCTATTTGACCCATCAATTCATTAGGGTCAAAACTTTGAAATTTTGAATTTAATCTAAATAATTTAATTAATTAATTATTAATTGGAAATTAATCTTGATCTTGACTGAGAAGTGTTGTTAAACCGGACTTCTAGTCTTGCTAGTTTTAAACCGAGAAGTCAACCATATTACTAAGGTGAGGGCTAACTGCACATCTCTTACTTGCCTTAACATTTTCATTGATAGTTTAGTGCATAAATGTGTATTGTCTCTATGATCGAGTTGGTGTCTTGCATGTTAAACCGGACATAGGATGTTTAGATGATTTCACACATTGTTTAACTCGCATGTTGATGTGTTAGTGTTGTGATATATATATATATATATATAGAACAGTATTAGGGGACTTGGGCAGGATATGCAGTGCAAGAACTGTGGTATAACCCGAAGTCGTGTGTGAGGGACGGTGCGGGCGGCAAGTCGATCTGTCGAGCCATAGCCCTTAAGATCGATAAAGCGTCCACAGGGCAGTGTGATTGGGCACTATCCCATAAATTTGTTAAGCCTCTTCGGAGGGTGGAAAATCACTTAACTCGCGTAAGACAAGTGTTTGTGTTCTTGGGTGCTTTAGGTGCCGTGATTGCTACATATCTAGATCTAGACTCCCGTGGCTATGGTGTAAGTTGGGTTCAACTTGCGTGTTGCCCCTAGCATCTCATACCTCACTGAGTAACTCCCCTGTTACTCACCCCTTTCTCTTCCCTTTTTTTCTTTTTAGGTGATCATATTGAGTAGTCGGATGTGCGAAACATTATGGTGCTACATAATGTGTGCATACATGGTTGGAACTTGGAAGAACTTTGGTTCTAGCCGAGGCCATTTTCATGTCTGTCTTCTACCTTCTTCTGCAAACACATATTTTGTTTCTTACTTAAAGACAAAAAAATAACAATATTGTGAACCTACTATAAAATAGAAATGAGACTCACCTCAAAAAAATTATAAGAGATTAGTGATGGAGCTTTGTTACGTCTTCATCATCATCTCCCACTTTTTCTTTTCTAAAACCTCTAAATCCACTTTTGTTGAGTACATATTTTCTCTCTACACTTTGCAGCCTCATTTTCCACGTTATATAGGTCATTTTTTTCCAAGGCCGACGAGAATATTTTTTTTGATAAGAAGATTTATGTAGTGTGTATCTTTAAGAAGATACTAGATAGTAATCCGCGCTGTGCAGCGCGGAGAAATGTCTACTTCGTACTTTGTTAGTTTATATAATCATATATTATTATAAGTGTTGTAAATTAGATTCTAGTATGTGTTAGTGCATTTGACAATTGTAGTTAAGAGAATGTTTGAATCGTCCGAGTCTTAATATGATATATTTGATAGGAGGATTATGGTATTACATATTCTTGAATATAAAGACTTTAGAGCTCTGAAGTGATGCATGTTGAGTCGTTGATTCAATAATGTTATCACGATTATGAGTAACCCGCGCTGCACAGGATGGAAAAATATGTACTTTATAAATTTATAGATTCTTTTTATAATATAATTTTTTTGGTAAGCATATAATTAATGTTATTTAGTATTATTAATATATATATATATCGACTTCAAACTTTATTATTTTATATTATGAATTATTATTAGTGTTTTAAATTAAATTTATTTTATGTTTTTAATATCTTATTTATTATTATTATATATGGCTTGTGTTGTGTTAATTAAAATTACTAATTACTAATATATAATT
>CM051389.1:5416669-5441669 GCA_028015245.1 Cardamine occulta
ACATGCGATCTTATATATTTAAAAATTTTAAATAATAAGTTAGATTGTAATATAATTTCGTTGCAAATTAATTGGTGTTATGCATATATTTTCATATTATTCAAAAATCTATAATTGTTTGATTTACTCAAATATATAAATTATTATCAATGATTAGAAATTTGATATGAGATCCGTCATGATCCGTCTTTCTCTGCTATGACCTGTCATGACCCGTCGTCACCCATTATAAAAATAAAAATATTTGAAGATCCGGATTATTTAAATTAGATAGTAATTAATTTAATTTTAATTTTCATCCATAATTAATAAGTGAAAAAACTGAGTTTAATTTTATGTGAAAAATAATAATTTACAATATTATTTACTAATTTTTTTATTTAGTTATATTAATTTTGTGATTATTATTGTATTCTTAATGACCTTATTTAGAAATATTTAATACTATATTATTTAAATACTCTAATTAAAAAATTCATGTTTATTTTAGGAGATACTAAATATAAATAAACAGATTTAAATTTAATATATTAAGAATTAGAATTTGAAATATCTATATATTGATTTTGTGCTATTTATTAGGGAATTGACTAAGTAAATATATAATTATTATGATCATTAATAAGATTTAAAACTAATTTATGTTAAAATGGTTTAGACTAATTTACTCTTAATGACTGATTAAATATTTGCTAGCAAACCCTTTATTTTCTAATAGCAGTTTTCGTAATATATCACATGAATTCTGGTTAAAGTGTTTATAAGGTTGGTCAAATAATAATAAGAAGATACTTTTTTGATATTGAGGTACTATAGCATTAGAATATCCTTCGGAAATTAGCATCTATTATACTCTCTTAACATAAAAGTGTAAACTTCTAACCTGAAATCAGTAGACAATTCCTTAGGCTTCTCCAACTATGTTAATTTTGAATCCTACATAAACACAATAGTTATGAGGTTATTTAAATGAAATTTAACAAAGAACAAATAATTAAAAAAAAATGAAAGAGAGATTAAACAGAACATCTAAACAGATTGCAAACTGAAAAAAGAAAGGGGAAAAAAAATTAACCAAGAACAAATAAATTTCGACTAAGCAAAATATGGTAAAAAAAAAAAGTTTGTTTCAGAAGGGAGCCACCATCTCTGTACTTGGGAGAAGGGTCTTTTTTTATTATTTGAGTTAATGTCAATTGTCTAATAGATACATTTAGTCGGTTGCACCATTCATTAGTTTGTTAAGTCTTGATAAGAAAGAATATTTGAATATCTCATAAGTTTGGTTATTTAAATATATATTCGATTTTTCAAAAGATATTCGAATATTAGAATTTTCAAGATCAGTTTTGGATAGTGTATTAGGGGACTTGGGTGAGATACGTAGTGCGAGAACTGTGGTATAACCCGAAGGTACAAGATCATGAACATTTTTTTAAACTTCATCTTCCAAATAGCATCGTCGATTTATCTGCAATATTTAAATAAAACTCAACATATTAGGGACTCCACATTATAACCATGATAAAGGAAGATTTTTTTTGTGAAACTCAAAATAAAGAAATGAAGATTTTGGGTATATAAATGAGATTACTAAGCTGGAGAGGTTTCTGAAGCATTAAATCTTTGATGTCGAGCTCGAGACTAAATCCCACACTAACCGTAGATAGAAAATATTTATAAATTTTTTTCATTGTCATTAGTTTATTATATTCTAATTTTATAAAATCAGTTTGTAAAACCATTTTCATGGACACACTTAAAACTTATTTAATTAAAAAATAATATCAAAGGGGAAATAACATAAAGAGAAATTGGTCTAATATAATCTACTTTTTCCTTTAAAATAGTTAGTATAACCTCTTTTTAACTTTTACTGCTTACATAACTTACTTATTTTCTAACAAATTTCATAATTCTAAAATTATCTTTTTGTTATTTTTTAATGGTAAATGAGTTTTTCAAAATTGATAATTCCATATCAGTTTTATCATAAATATATTTAAAATTTATGTAACTAAATTTTTTATACTTAAATGATTTTAACACTAATAAAAGAAAAATAAAATAAAATAATAAACCTAAAACTTACTTTAAAATTATTTTATGTCACTTATACCAAAATTATCCTTTCTAATTAATAAATATTTTTGAATAGAAATTAATAATAAATTATTATTTTAATTAATTATTCTACTTTAATTTATATTTATAATTAAAACTGTAGTTTTTAATATTTGTTTTTAGTTAAAATATTTGATTAAGTAAAAGAATATAGTTTTTTTTAAAACTTAAAAATCAATACAAAAGTCTGCCAAATATTAGCAAAGTTTGCGAGATGTCCGCAGAGTCTGCTATATGTTTGCAGAGTCCAAATGTTCGCAGAGTCTACCAAATATTCGCAGAGTCTACCATAAATTCGCAGAGATTGCTAAATGTTCACAAAATCTGCCAAATGCTCGCAGATTCTGTCAAATTCTCGTGAACTCTGCTAAATGCTCGTAACTCTGCCAAGTGCTCGTAAACTTTGCCAAATACTTGCAGATTCTTTCAAATATCTGCAAAGTCTGCCAATTATTCAGTAGAGTCTGTCAAATATCCGTAGAGTCTTTATATTATTCTGCAGAGACTGTCGAACATCTTTAGAGTCTGCCAAATATATGTAAAGTATGCCAGTTATTATGTATAGTCTGCTAGATATCCATAAAGTTTGCTAGATTTTCGCAAAGCCAGCTAGTTACTCCTCAGAGTCTGCTAATTACTTCACAAAATCTGTCAGTTACTCCATAGTTACTGCCAAACGCTTGCAGATTCTGTCAAATATCTGCAAAATTTGCCAATTATTCAGTAGAGTCTGCCAAATATCCGCAGAGTCTGCCAAATATCCGCAGTCTGCATATTATTCTGAAGAGACTGTCGAACATGTATAGAGTCTGCCAAATATATGTAAAGTATGCCAATTATTCTGTAGAGTATGCAAGATATCCGTAAAGTCTACTAGATTTTTGCAAAGTCTGCTAGTTACTCTGCAAAGTCTGCTAATTACTTTGCAAAATCTGTCAGTTACTCCACAGAATCTTCAAAATGTCTGCAAAGTCTGCCAAATATGTGAAAAGCCTGTCAAATATCTGCAGAATCTGCGAGATGCTAGTAGAGTTTGTCAAATGTTCGCAGAGTCTTCCAAATGCTTGCAGTGTCCGCCAGATTCTCGCAGAGTTTGCCAGATATTCGCAGAGTCTACCAAATACTCGTAGAGTCTGCCAAATGCTCGTAGAGTCTGCCAAATATGTCATTAATGGTATTTTTGGAAATTATTGCATTCAAAACTTTAAAAGTTTTGATAAGTTATTTTGACTATTTTAAAAATATAGTAGATTATTGTGGTAAATCACCTTAAAGAGAAGTATGTTAAAATCCTTACACCGACTATATTTAAATTTGATCATTCTTAGAAGTTTCAAATAGAGACTTTAACAAACAAAAGAAAAATTCATGAAGTGGAGAGAATTCTGATAAGAAAAAAAAAGTTTCTAGGATGAAAATAATTTAAAACTATACAATTAAGTTAAGAAATTAATATCTAGGTCAAATCATAATTGAATTGAATTTATTTCAACTTTTTGCATACTTTTCTCGGATAACTATTTCTTAATGATATTAAGAGAGATAGAGCAAAACATTCTCTTGGCAACGAAAGAGAGAGCGATATGTAAAAGCTCATGAGATTAAAATTGGAAGGATTTTGGACTAAAATATTTTTATTATTTGAGTTAGGAAATCACAGTTTTAAGAGTTACTAATACTTCATGTTTCTATTTTATTGGGAGATCGATGAGATCGACACAAAACAAGTCGAGATTAACTGAGATTGATAACATCATATTTTTACCAATTTTAACCATTGTTTTAATAAGTTTTTAATAAGCATTTGATGTGATTTTAAAGGTTTTTTCAAGTATTTGTAGTGTCAATGAGTCATTACAGGTTTTTGGACAAAAATGATCAAAAGTGGAGCAAAACACTTTTTAGGATAGTTTCGGAACTTCAGATTACTGGCTACTTTTGAAGACTTTCCCCTGCACAAAATATAACATTTTTGGTTTCATTGGAAAGCTAGAATAGTCAACCTTCAGCTCCAATTAGAATCACTCCAATTCGTTCTGCCAATAAGAAGTTATGACGAAACCACTGAAGGCATGTATTTCTGCCACGCCTGAACCAAAGCAAGCCACAGCCAAGCATCAAACCACCGTGCATCCAAGCCCTGATAGCACAGAAAACACCTCCTTTATCATGCCAAGAAGGCTCGATGGTGGGTCCAAGCATCCCCAATAAGTCATTCCCCTCACTGCCGAAGCTTCTTCATCTCATCTGATCGCCTCTCGCCTCTCACCTTACCTTTATAGCCATTGTTTATTTCTTGTTTTGTTTCTATAGTTTAAGGGAGAGATCCTTCACTAATTTGTCACTACAAAGAAGATCCTAAAACCCTGTTAATACTTATATTTGATTATGCTCTGCAATACATCTATTGCTTTGGTTTATGTCATCATGTGTGAGTAGATTCTTTGTTGGGATTAAGGGATTTCGAAAGGGGATTCATGGATTGCTAAAATAGGTTATTAGATTTGGGTTTATTCGTTTATAGTTCTTCATCCAGGTTTATATGTGTTGGTTATTGCTTGAACGACATTCTAGCTACTGTTTTTAGGACGATTAACTTTCTGAAAGCTTGATAATTCACCTGAAATAATCTAGATTAGCATCGTGTTACAGCCAGCGGGAGTTGAGTTGTATAACTTACTGAACATATCAAACCTGATATGATTGTATGGTTAACTGCATACTACTCGCAGGAATTGAGTAGCTAGGTCGTTGAAAATACTATTTGTTCTGCGAGAGTAGGTCAAGAATCCCTTAAAGATTTGAGTTCTAGAACATCATTAATTGGAAATCTTCTTATTTGATTTATTTGCATAAAACGATCCATGATACCCTAAGAATTTCATGCTTTCCAACATTCCGTTTATTGATATTTTACATCGTTTATTTCACATCTATATTCTGTTTTCATTCATCATAAAAATCCAAACAAAAACTCCCACTCTATTTCCCCCCCCCCCCCCCCCCCCACCCCCAAAAAAAAAAATTTATATTATGGAGTAAAACTTTCTCCAACCTCACTCTATATCACACTCTATAAAAGAGTAACAAAAATATTACTCTATATTTGTAGTAATACTATTCATTATTCTATTATAGAATAAAACTTTTTTATTTATAAAGTAGTCATTTAATTTTTATATGTTTTTATTTTACAATTTTACTAAACATTTTTTAGTTATGTACTTAATTAATTCTAGATAATTTATTTTATATTAGCTCATAAACAATATTACCTCATTTCACACTTCGGAATGCAATAATGGATCATGTGTGGGAGAAACAGTAATGATTACGCTTTAAAAGTCTATTATCTTTTGTTGTGTTTGTTATTGGTTTACTATGTTGTATAAGTAATTTTATTTATATAATTAATTTTTTATTTCAATGATATCATAAATTAATTGGATTTTGGTTTAAAATAAAATAAATGAGTCAAATTTACAATTTTGATAATTTTTTAAAAAATAGTTAAGTAGAGAAAGAATATATTTAGAATATTTTTTTAGAGTAAAAATAGAGGGATGCGATAGATCAAAATTCAACTCTATTTTAGTGTTCTTCTATTTTAGAGTAACAAATAGAGAGATAGATCGGAGATGCTCTGAATTGATATATAAAAGATATTAAAAAAAAAAATTCAGACCGCATACTTTACATATTTTGGAATAAAATTAGATGTTTAGAGTAAATACATAACAAGCGTGAATGAAAAAAATTATCAAAAAAAGAGAGTGAATAATTAGATTATCCTATCATTAGTATTTGTATTTTTGAAAATATATATTTGCTTAATTTAAATAAATTCAATGCTGGTGTAACGTCACCAAAATCATTTTAAAGATATTTTTGTCCTATCATTACTTTGAAAGACTAAATCAGACAAAAAATCATTTCACCGTAAAATCATTGCCAAATTTAGGAAATTGATTGCCAGTCTAGCTACTTAATTTCCACCTAAATTTCTGTTTTATACTAAGATTTTTCTTATTAAAAAACATCTCTTAAAAAAAGGAGAGAGATTTGAGAAAAGAAGAAGAAGAGGAGGTGGTTTGGTCAAAGATCCCGAAAAGAAAGCAATAACACACATTCGGACATCCATATGCCTCTCGCGTGCATGGCTATAAAAATGAATCGTTAATAAATTCCAAAATCAGTATTCATCTTTGACAACAACAAATAAAAAAACACTCTTCATAAAGTTCACTCTTCGTTCAGGTTGGGGAATTCAGAATATCTCCTTCGTAACAAAAAGATAAAGATCAAGAAGATTCTCGTGATGGCTACAAGAGCCGACGGAATATTCCGCAATATCTTTGAAGGTTGCATCTCTAGCTACGACTCTACAATTCAACGTCGTCCATACCACAAAAACTGCAGCTGCGCTCTTCATGAAAGATCTCGCGGTTCAGGTTCCACTACCCCATGTCGCCATGGAAGGTCCGAGATCGTCTGGTTCCCGATTAGACGATCTTGGAGCGAAGGCAATAGTATGGCTTTGCATCTTGCATCATCTTCATCTTACTGTAATCTCCAGTCGCTTTCGTCGTCTTCGTCTATTTCTACCCTCGCATCCTTATCTTCGACAATGTCTGATATTGATTCCCCTAGTTAAGGCAAAAACTATATGTTAAGTTTATTTGTGTCTTCTTTTTGTTTTGTTTCGAAGAGAGTCAAATGATGTTTGATGTATAATTAGAAAGATTTCATTGATTCCTTGGGGGAAAAAGGAATCTAATTCAAATGTTGTAATGGTCAAATAGAGGGGGGCTTTTTCAATAACATTTGTACAATTAAATCATGTTTTTGGGTGTAAAATTAGTTCAATTTTTGTAATATGGTTTTTAAGGCCTTTTCTTTGAATTTATTCGTTTTATGTCTTCGACCTTCTCACTGTCGTATATTTACAAGGCTAATGCTTTATAATGTGTTTGTGTGTGATTGATGATTAAAATTGTTTACTAAAATTAAATCATAAATATTTTAATTAGAAATTTTTTAATTAAAATACATAAATAATTCATTAATATTTATGTCAACAAATGCATCATACCTATATTAGTAGAATAATAAAGTACATGAAGATTTTCAACATACGATATACTAATGGCAGTTATCGACATCTAGAGAATAAATTACGTTATACACCGGTACGATGTGGTATTTTTGATGGAATAATTCAACACTTAAATTAGTGTCTAAAATGCTAAGAGAAAGAGTAGACGCGTAAGAGTATTACAAACAAAAATGTATTTATAGAATCAGGGCCGGTCCAAAGTTATGTCATGCCTAAAGCAAAATAAAAATGTATTGCCCCCTTACATGTACCCTAAAATTATCGTTTAATTTTTCAAATATATATATACACTGAAAATTTTTAAATCCTTAACATTACAAAAAATTATCAAACATCTATGCCACTATATTCAGTGTTCGAAAACTTGTTAAACACTAATTAAACATTGATAAACGTTTAACATAAAAGCACTGAATAATAATTTATTTGATAATTTTGGTTAACGTTTATTTATTTTGAAATAATTATAGTGTTTACATATTTTGTACTAGAAATTGTTTTTAGCTTATATAAAATAAGAGAATTTAAATTAATTTAGTAACCCACCGTTTGTTCAATTATAAAGTTTATATTCTCACTAAAATATAATATATTATGATGTAAACCTTTAAATATAGAGAAAACCAGAAAGAAAATAATATACGTTTAAAAATATTATGAGGCCCACCTAAAGATATATTTAAGGTAATTTTTCCATTTTCTAATATTTTTTTTACTAATAGAGTTAATGCGTTAATAACATTTAATTTTATATTAAAAAAATTTCTCTCTCTTTTTTTTTGTTCTTCTCCTTCTCACGTTTCTTTGCAACTCAATGTCTCTTGTTTGTTCCTCTTTCTCCAGACAGACCAAAAATGATGCCCCTTAAATTTTGGTTTTAATTTGGTGCCTAAAGCAGGTACTTGCTCAACTTCACTTCATGGCCGGCCCTGTATAGAATATACCTTTATAGAAGAACTTATCCATCATGGAAATAATTTTCAGTTGGTTGGATTGGATGATAAAACTCATTAGCCTCTAAAAAAAAAGTAATATACATCATAGAGGCAAACACATGAGATTAGGTTTGAGGGAAAGTTGCAATGACGTCTTCTGTATATGAGTGCATATGATCAATATTAAGTCATACATTTAATGCAACCATTGACTGTCTATGCAGCTAGTTCCCTTGCGTCATTTAATGTGGATAGATTTTTAGTTTAAGGGTGTGATTAGTGAGCATTAAAAAATTTTCAAGAAATGGATGGAATTGAGAGGAAAACAAAGTGATAATTAGAGATATTGGGGAGAACACAATTTGTTTTTTTATTAGAAATTTAGAATGGTGTCAATCGAGAGTAATTGAGAACGATGAATTAAGATATAATATTTTATTATTTAAAAACCAAGAACATGAAAATTAAATACTATATTTAAACTATGTTATTAAATTATTGTCAAAATATATTGCAACTTTATAAATTATGCCATTAATTAAAATAATAAATATCATTATAATGAACACAAGTTAAAGTTAGGCTATCAATGACGTCGAGATCCGTGCCTGCTTACTGCCCATAAATGCTCAGCCATATGACTACAAATTATTCAAGTATACATTCAGCATATGATGATTCTTCGACTTTGACACCATCATTGTTATCTTGCTGATCATTCTACACCATTCTTAATATCAATATTTTCAAAATCAGCTTCTCTAATATAGTGTTGATAAATAACATTATGCTAAGCCATTCTCGCAAATATAACACTTCTATTTCTGACGATGTAACGCCTAGGAAAATCATCTAGGACCTTCCATTTTTTCTTTCATAACCCGAGACAATGTTCGTTTGATAACAAAATGTAAGGACGCATGCCCACCTATTTATATTTTTAACTGTTTCGAAGAGGTTTACTGTTTAAAATATTTTGGAGATGATATCTTTTGTCATTTTTATGTTTCTTTCTGTAGGGAGCTAAATAAATATCTTCGCCTATCAGCATACAGTAAAACCTCTATAAATATTCGATAAATTAATAAAATTTGCTGGTTGTAAGTCGGGCCGGTGTAAAAATAAATAAAATTCGATAAGATATATGGTCTCATTAATAACATAAATTAATAATCTTATAAATTTTCATAATATATATAAAGACAATATAATTTTGTTTTTATGAATTTATGTTAGAACTCATAAATAACTTTTTTTATATAAGAAAATACTATGTTGTATTTTAAACTATTTTATTATTATAATGTAAATAAATTTTCATAAAATAAAACAAACTTTTCTGTAAATTTCTAAATTATAAATATGCATAATTTTTATTTCAATAGTTGTATAGACTGTTTAAATATAACAATTAAGGTTACTAATCATAAGTTTAAAAATTATGTTAATTATTTATATAAGTGAATTCATCTATAATCTTTGTTATTTATTATCAAAATAATTTGTTTTTTCTTTTAAATTTTAAACTTTCAAGTTCAAAACTATTAAAATTTATAATATCCAATACATTAATTTTATTTAGATCAAAAAATTTTAATTTTCTTTATTTTAAATTTTTGACAAAAAATCTCTATAAATTAATATCACTATAAATTAATAAAATATCATGGTCTTAACATTATTAATTTATAGAGGTTTTACTGTATATACAATCTACAAGATAATAGTTACTTTATGGTTTTGTATCATCACTTATTGCAGTCGTCAATACTCATACATCATGGGTGGATCGTGCGATCCTGACAAAACAATGTGTGCAAGTATGTCAATAACGTATTCCCCAAACATTGAGGCTCACAATTCCCTGCCTGCTTATAAATCGGCGACCTTCTCGACCTGGTGTCACCACCAACAGACCCTCTACCAAAAGACCCAACATCATTGCAGCCAGAAGCATCAGATCTTTGCATGAGACATGACATATATTAAAATCGAGATGAAAAACGAGCGATGAGGTAGGAGAAGAGATTACAAAATCAGATGTGAAAAATTCACATTTGCTTGTTGTTAAAAAAACCTGTTATAAAAAAATCATATTTGCTTAAACGGGCTGGCGGGTCTAAACATATTTATATAGATTTGATGGACCTAAACAGGTTGGAATAAAATGGGTCAAGATTTAAACATGTGAGAAAAAGTTTTTTGATACACATGCCGGGTCCACCCATTTTAACATCACTAACCATGATCCAGTCTCCTAAACAATGGTTAACAGTAGGAAAAATATTTTTGATCTAATCAAAAAAAAACCAACAGATGTGAAACACCCCGTCCCGGAATCTACTAAACCGGAACAGTTCAACAATAGATAAACCGACTATTCTTAGAATTTTCTAACAACTTAACCGAATAAATTAAACTCCAATTAATTTATTTCAAACACCAGTCAACATCAAACAAACAACTTAGTGGAAACAAATAAAATTCAAACCAACCAATAAATAAAATAATAAATAAACCAACAAACTAGTCATGTCATCCACTCCACAGCCTTGGTCCCACGAGCTCCAGCAAAACTCAGTCCTTACCTGCATCACATAACGAAATGCCTCAGTATAAAAGATACTGAATGAGGCAACAACTACACCAAAGCTAACATTCACCAATGTCAGCAATCAACAATCACAATCATATCAACAAGCAACACATAACACAAAACAACAACACACATTCATACTTCTAATGAACGAAACAAGCAACACCTACATGAGAACCACTCCAAGTCCTCATATACTACAACTAACACGCAAGCACTCACCTTTGCTCACAACGGTTTCTTCCATGGTACTTTCCTTTTTAAGAAACTTTCCTTTTTAGGAAACTTTCCTTTTCAGGAAACTTTTCTTTTTAGGAAACCTTCCTTTCCAAAACTTTTTAGGGTTTCTGTCATAGTAACACGACCACAACCTCTCTTTCTCACCCTACAGCCAACCACAACAACAAAACAACCTTCAACCTAAACTGGGAAAATATCAGAAACAATCAGCCTCAAAGATGGGATCACAAATCGAAATCTAACCGTCCACATTCCAATCGCACCGTTGAAAATAAACTCCTAGATGTCCTGAAACTAGCCCCAAAGTTTCGTGATGATCCGACCATAGATGAACTCGCGATCTCTCTTTGAATCCACGTTGGTCCAGATCGCGTCTGAAAAATGACACCTCACGAAAATGCAAATAACTTTCAGAATAGTAATCCAAATCAACATCCGCAAAGTAGTAACTCTAGATAAAAGGGTTAACTACAACACCACAAAATTTCCTTACCATTGACAACGATTTGCTAGGTCTAACCTTCGTTCTACCACGACATGTTGGATATATCTGCATCTCCTTCATGTGCAAGCTTTCCTTCTTCTCTTTCAGCCACACTCAACCTCTCTCTTTCTCTCCTTGAAGATGGCCACGAAAATTATGAGGAATAATTAGGGTTTCTGCAAATTTTAGGGTTTAAATAGGCTTAGGGTTTTATTCTCCAAAATTTCTCTTAACTCTCTAAACTTTTTAGTCTTCCCAATTCAGCCCCACAACTCTTTAAACTATCAATTAAACCCAGCAGGAAAAACTGATTTAATCAACGCAGCCTTTAACTTTTAAATACTCCAATTAAACCCCAATTAAAAGGAATACGGATGTTACAAGATGTCTCAGCTATTCAAAGCAAGATTTTTCGGCCTAGCGATCCTCACATGATTCTCCCTTGACGACCTCCAACAGTTGAAGCCGACTTCCGCGTTTTCTGTAGGTGCTCCATGTTTATAGGCAAATGTTGGCTCATTGGTGAACAAAATTGAGCTCTTAGTCACAATACAACCATCATGAAGCTCCTTAGCTGAACATCGGACATTTCTCAAGTGTCCAATAAACAACACACGGTCTCCCAAATCACTAGCCTCAACCCATTTACAACCCTCCTCATCTAGCCTATTCCATTTACCTATGAACCAGCTAAAATCTAAGGCATCATAAGGCTAAAATCTCATCATTACCATATGCAACCAAATAGTTTAGTGACTTTTGAGGTGAGGGCAGCATGAGAGTAACCTCCAGTGAATAAGAATCAGTAATGAAAAAAAATTTCATAAGAAAGGCTGCAGATAATTTGTTCAAGAGTCAAAAATATCGATAACATAAATTATTTATACCAGTATATTTTTCTGCTAACGAGTCCAAAGTAGAGTAAACAAAAAGATTTTCTTACCCTTATAAATTCTAAAAGAAAACAAATTCCTTTAAAATAACTTTTTAAAATACATTTTCTTATGTATTTACTTAATGTTTATACTAGTCACACCCATAATGTATACATGTATATAACCATTTTCTGTAGTGCTCTGTATATCCGTTTTATTATATTTGATTCAAAATTGGCATTTTTCTACATTAATAATAAAAGAAAACGACAAATTTTCGTGTGCTAATTTTTCCATTTTGTAATAATAGTTGTTTATATCAGTTAAATCCAATCAAACGAAGAATATTGAAGTAAACATTAATTACAAACACAGTTTGTTCAAAATCTAACTTAGAAAGATATTTTGATAGAAAACAGATTAATCCAAACTGAAACTAAAACCATACAGAACAAATGTATGTTGATATGATATGGTGATAATCTGTAAACATAAACACATGACACTAAAGGAAATGGAAAATACTCATAAGCGAATAGAAGGATGGGGACATTGGAGAGGGGTTTTCAATCAATTGAATGGAGCCATTTTCTTCTTCAGCCTCTCTATCTCCGCTCTATTCGCCTCAATCTCACATGTTAAATAGCGTTATAGTTATTGTTATTATATCAATACCAAATATATATCTAATTAACTATCACATATATACAATACCTTCATTAATGATACAACGTTGAAGCCTACCAATAATACACTTCTTTAGCTCCCTTTTCTCACTTTCCAGACATCGCTTCTGCTCACTCATTATGGCAATTTTGTGCAGGATTAACAGAAAATTTGCAAAAGGAAATCAAGTATCTATGTCCTAAGACAATCTTTGAAGCTCTGGACTATCCACGAGATAATGAGTACAAGATTGATGGTAATAAATGGACAAGGACATTTGGAGGACATGTGGCCCCAGCATCACGACACTCAATTCCATTAGTTAGGCCAATGATGACAGGAAACCATGTGGTTCAAAGCGGGAAGGAAGGGGAAACTTCGCAGCATCAACAAACACAAGCAAAATATTCTCCTCAAAAGCAGTTTTGGAAGAAGTTGATTAGTGTAGAGATGGCAGAACGACGAGTAAAAGGCCTATGTTTCAATTGTGATGACCTTTCCACAATAGGGCATGTCTTCAAACCAGTCCTTTTTATATTATGCCACTCATGGATGGGGATGATCAAGAAGACATACCATTTGAGGAGGAGAATATGTAAGAGGAAATGGACAAGCTACTAGAGGCATATTTAGAGTTGGAGCTTGAGGACAAGCTCCTAGTTGAGGAGGGGAGTAATGATACACGTTATAGTATAACATTGTTTTCTATTTTGGTGTTTTGGTATTTTTCTTTTAGTATTTGTTTTAAGAGTTTTCCTTTTCACATTAGGTTGTGATATTTCCTTTTAACAAAATGTATTGTGGCCTATGTAGAATAATTAATTCTATGGTTTGTAATTCTAATAGTTATTACTGAGCTTTAAGTTAAGATTGTGATATCTCTTATTTTAGAATTACTTGATTGAGTGAGTTATTATTGACTAATGATGTTATTGTCAAGATATTTTGAGTTTTTTCCTTACTTGAAAAGAAAGATTCGCTGCATGATTAATTCCATATTTGTTGTAGGTTAAAGAATCGATGGAATGGTTTCTCTATAAAAGCAGAAGAGACACTCTTTATGATGCATGCTTGATAACTATCAAAACAGAGAAACACATAACAGAGTTATTTATCCAAGTTGTTTAGCTGCTGGAGTTTAGGAGAGATTACCTTGAGAAGAGATTGCGGTTGGTGTGAAGAGCACAAAGCAAAGACTTCGTCAAGAAGAAGACAGCCATAATTAAGGGGGAGTAAACTGAATTTACTTGTTATCCTTTAGTTCATGTTTGTTTAGATATATGTATTAGAACTTATTGAAGTTTTAAGTCTATCTTGTATTGTGTTCTTGAAGTAATCTAATCAATGTATTTTGCAGCCAAAGACTAGGGGTTGGTTTGAAAGAACCAACCGATACCTCGTTAAATCCCTGTGTCATCTCTCTAATCTTATTGTTTGATTTATTTCCACACCTTAATATAAATGATCTAGTCTCTAGGAATTTCATTTGGTATCCAAGCAGTTCACTAATTAAGTTTTCTTCTCAAACTCTTATTGTGAGATCCTATCTTTGAGACTAGATGGAGCCTCCATGCGAAGGAAGCTCTGTGACATGTCCTCCTTTCCTGGACGGTTCAAATTACGGCTACTGGAAAATCAGAATGCAGTCATTCATCAGCTGCATTGATGGTAATGCATGGAACTTGGTTTTAGTGGGATACAAAGATCCGATGATCAACGATGCTCAAGGGAACATGACAACTAAAGTAAGAACGCTTTGGACTCCCGAAGAAGTCAAGAAAGACACGAGCAACGCTAAAGCCTAGAATGCCATCTACAACGCAATTGATGTTGGCCAATTTCGGATGATCTCTTCTTAAAAAATAGCTAAAGAAGTGTGGGAAGCTTTGGAAACCACCTATGAGGGCACATCTAAGGTTAAACAAACAAAACTGATTATGCTCAAATCGAGATTTAATAGTTTGTTAATGCAGCCTGACAGTTCAATTGCTGAGTTCTACAAAGAACTAAGAGATATCGCCACCAAATCATATGGTCTTGGAAAAACCTATACGGAGTTCGACATGGTCATGAAGTTCTTGACTTCACTACCTGACAAGTTTGCTCCGAAGAAAACCGCTATGATGGATCTAATGATGTGTCGAAGATGAAACTGGAAGAGCTGATTGGTTCCCTTCAGACGTATGAAATGGAGATGAAGATGCAAGACCATAACAGATGCCTTTCCGAGAGAGCAAGGAATCTTGCGTTTGTCTCCACCGAAAGCAAAAGTGATGATGAAAATGAAAATATGGCGATGGTGACAAAGAAGATTGGAAGATATAGGTAAACCTCTATAAATTAATACTCGATTCATTAATACCTCGCTAAATTAATAATTTTTTCGGGTCCCAAATTGCTATCTTGAACCAAATATCACCTCTGTAATTAATAACCTCAATAAATTAATAAAATATCATAAAAATATAGTGGTCGCAATATTATTAATTTATAGAGGTTTTACTATAAATGAAGCAATTGGATCTATTGAAGAAAGACAAGCAATCACCGAATTCCAGTAACAGATTCAACAAAAAGGAGAACCGGGGCAAAGACAAAAGAGGCATCAAATGCTTTGAGTGTCAAGGTTATGGACATCTTAAAGCTGACTGTGCAAATCTGCAGTACCGTAAAGAAAAGTCTTTCAAAACAATGCTAAGTGAGTATGAAACAAAAAGTGACGAAGAAGATGTCTCATACCACAACATTATCTCGTTCGTTGCTGAAATTGAAGAGTCTTTCAAAGATGACTCTGTTATAACAGAGACTGCCGAAACAGAAGCTGCAGAAGCTGATGAAGATTTTTCTGATGATGAGGATATGCCCACTTATGAAGAGCTGCTGCAAAATTTCGTCACCACCTGCAGATGCTCTTGATGTTTCTCCTTGGCGAAGTAAAGGTGATAAATCCAAAACGTCTTTTAGTTCTAAGCACACATGGTTACTAATTCGTGAAGCAGCTCCCTCGGTTATTTGATACAAGGGTATCTGGTTTAATCATTCAACTCCGAAATTCTTAATGTTTGTGTGGTTATCGATTAACAACTGGTGATTGCATGTCACATTGGAATGTGGGAGCAAATACTTCATGTATTTTTTGTGGAGATTCAAATGAATAAAGACAGCACCTATTTTTCTCATGTGCCTACTCAGCTGAGATTTGGAAATCTTTAACACACGGACTATTGCAAGCTCGATTTAGTACATATTAGAATCACATGATCCATCTCATCTCTGATGCAAGGCTTGATAGACTCACTCTGTTTCTAGTCCACTATGTGTTTCAAGCTTCAATCCATGGACTTTGGAGAGAGAGAAATGCACGTCGTCATGGAGAGTCTCCGACTTCACCATCAATTCTCGTCAAACTGATCGACAATCAAATATGAAATAGGTGCTCTACATTGGATGATCGTAAGTTAGAGGGTGCTCTTCAGCTCTAGTTTTCTGCAAGGAATTCTTAAGGATAGTTTTTCATTTATTCAAAAAATATTCAAATAAAAGAAACACTTGATGGAAATAAGTTTTTTGGTTTGAATAAATTTTACATTCACTTCAAAAAAAAAAGTGTTGGCTTAATCAAGGAAAAGAAAGAGCTTAATTTACAGATTGAAGACTTGAAAAGAAAGGTCAAGAGTTATATACAACACAACGAGATCTTGAAGAAACAAAAAAGGGAGTGAAAATGCTGAGCACCAGGACAGACAAACTTGATCACATCCTTACTGTTGGTAGAGTTGGACATCAACCTCAAGGACTGGGGTAAAAAGGTAAGAATGTTGCACCTAAAACTGTTTTTTGTTTTGTTTCAGGAGGTATATAAGATTATGGTAGCAGTTCTCACAAACCAGTAGCTGAAAGAAAATTTGTCCCTATATGCCACCATTGTGGAAGATCAGGCCACATTCGACCTCGATGTTATAGGTACATTCGCTCCATGAGACGGTATGTTTCTTATGGTTATAAGCAGGCATGGGTAAGAAAGGATCATATTTACTGTAACGTTGCATATACCTCTCTTCAAAAACTTAATGAGAAATCTTGGTACTTTGATAGTAGTTGTTCTTGTCACATGAAAGGTGACAAGAGCTTACAAATTATCTCAAGTATAACAGAGGCTATGTTACATTCGGAGATTGACTGAAAGGAAAAATTATTGGTAAATGTTCCATGGTTGTTGAAGGATTAGTTACTATTACTACTATTCTTCATGTGCAGGATTTGAAGGCAAATCTTCGGAGTGTAGGACAAATATCTGATTACAGATTTACTATGAAGTTTTCTAAACTGAGATATGAAGTGTTTAATGAGGATACCAAACTGATTCTTACTGTAAAACCGAACTCATAACAAAAGTTGTTACTTGTTTGAACAGGACATTAGCTGCAATCAAGCCTCTTTTCATAACACTATCTTGTGGCATCAAAAGTTAGGACATATACGTTTTAAATACATAATAAAGCTTGTTAATGCAGAGGCAGTAAGAGGAGTACCAGCACTAAAATTTCCAGAAACTGTTGTGTGCAAACCATGTCTTCAGGGCAAACAAGTTCGGGTAAGTCATAAGAAGAGTTCAATGATCAGTAATAATCATGTTCTAGATCTTCTGCATTAATGGGCCCTGTTGCAACATCAAGCATCAAAGGTACAAGGTACATCTTTGTATGCGTAGATGATTTCTCTCGTTTTACTTGGGTTGAATTTCTTCGTGAAAAATTAGATGCTTTTGATGATTTTAAGACCATGTGTTTATACATAATGAATGAGAAAAATACAAAGGTAAAAATGATCCAGAGTAATCACGGTAAGGAATTTGAGAACTCTATGTTTACTAAGTTTTTGTGGAGATCACAGGATCTTCCATGAGTTTTCAGCACCAAGAGCAATGCTTCATGGTAACAATGTAAGTGTTCCTTTTTGGGCAGAAGATGTAAGCACAACATGTCACACAATCAACCGAGTATATACATTCGTCCAGGTATGACCAAAACTCCATATGAGTTGTCGTAAGGTAGACGACCAGACCTGAGTTATTTTCATACTTTTGGTTGTGACTGTTATATTCTTAATGATCGTGATCAGCTGCAAAAATTTGATTCTAAGAGTGATGCAGGAATTTTTGTATGATATTCTCCAAAAAATGCTTCTTATAGGATTTATAATCACAAAACAAAAGACAATAATTGATTCTATCAATGTTGTTTTTGATGATCTTAACTTAAAACAAACTAACCCTCGTATTGAAGATGATGTTATCTTACAAGAAGATTTATCAAGGGCTGTAGTACTAGTGATTGATGCACCACGGACACAAGCTGTCGTACCCACAAATCCAGAACTTACACCTGAAGCAAATTCAACAGTTCATCCAGTTCCTATCTCTGTTTCAACATAGACTCAGCAGACAGAACAAGAATCAGAATCTACTTCAACAAGAAACGATCCAGAACAAGCTCAAAGTCAGATACAATCACGTAATTATGAACAAGAATCACGTCCTAATGTCCACAGGAACCATCCACCCACGTATGTGATTGGTGATGTTTTTGAAGGAAGATGCACACGTGATAAAGAAATGGTAGATTATAAAAAAATGGCTGGTATTTGTCTGACCTGTTTTGTATCTTTTGTTGAGCCCAGGAATGTTACAAAAGCCCTAGATGATGAATTTTGGATTGAAGCATGCCAAGAGGAGCTACAAAATTTCAGTAGAAATGATGTTTGGTACCTTGTTCCAAGACCAGATCAAGTCAACGTCACTGGCACTAAATGGATATTCAAGAACAAAACCGATGAACTTGGAAACAGTATCAGAAACAAGGCTCGTCTTGTCGCACAAGGATACACCCAAATTGAAGGCATGGATTTTAAAGAAACATTTTCTCCAATGGCTCGCCTAGAATCTATCCACTTACTACTTGGAATATCATGTCAGATCGGGTTCAAGCTTCACCAAATGGATGTCAAAAGTGCTGTCCTCAATGGAATTTTAAAAGAAGAAGTGTATGTTGAGCAACCAAAAGGCTTCACGGATCCACATCATCCTAACCATGTTTATCGACTTAAGAAAGCTCTATATGGTCTCAAGCAAGCTCCTAGAGCTTGGTATGAGAGACTCGCACAATTTCTTCTCGGAAATGGCTATGCTCAAGGGGGAGCAGACAAAACTTTATTTTTATTACACTCCTCTTCTTCATTATGTGGGTTCGGATAATGTCGATGACATTTTTTTTGGCTCAACTTCTCAGGAACAATTATAACACTTCATTGCAACCATGCACAAGAATTCGAGATAATCATAGTGGGAGAATTAAATTACATTCTTGGTCTTCAAGTCAAAAAAATTCCAGAAGGAATTTCTGTCTCTCAAGCCAAATACACATGCAACCTTGTTAAGAAGTTTGGGATGGACAAGGAAAAATATGCAAGAACTCCAATGAGCACAACAACAAAAATTACAAAATATGAAAAAGGAGAAGACGTTGATGTTTCAACATATCAAAGTATGCTTGGGAGTCTTTTGTATCTCACGGCAAGTCGACCGGATCTGTGTCTTAGTGTCGACATATGTGCATGCTATCAAGCATGTCCGAAGCAATCCCACCTCAGTGCAGTCAAACGAATTATCAAATACATCAATGGAGTTCTCGATTATTGTATCTTCTATTCTAAAGATACTCATGCTAATTTGATTCGTTTTTGTGATATCGATTGGGCAGGAAGTGCTGATGATTGTAAACGTACTAGCGGATGATGTTTCTTCCTTGGAAACAATCTTATTTCTTGGCATAGCAAAAAGCAAAACACGGTTTCACTATCCACCGCCGAAGCCGAGTATGTTGCATTAGGAAGTTGTTGTACACAACTTGTTTGGATGAAACAAATACTTTTGGATTACAGTAAAACTTCAAACACCATGGCTGTATTCTGTGATAATACTAGTGCTATTAACATTGCAAAAAATCATGTCATGCATTCTCACACTAAACATATTGCCATAAGACACCATTTTATCTGTGAATTGGTTGAGAATAAAACAGTTATCATTGAGCATATTCCAACTGAGCATCAACTTGCAGATATTTTTACTAAGCCTCTGGATTATGCACGTTTTATCACCTTAAGAAAAACTTTGGGTGTTTGTTCTCTCTAATTCTCTTACCGTTAATTGTCGAGAAAGGTTTTTTTTTTAAAGTTTTTTTTGCAGGCCTTAGTTTATTCTTCAAGGACATCAAACAAGGCCCAACCTATTAATGTTATTGGGTATTTTCTTTCCTTTCTATTTAAATATTGTTTAATTTTTGTATTTATTTTAATTAAAAATGAAATTTTTTGTTTCTCAGGAGACTTTATTTACCTTAAAGGGTTCTTTTTTTTCTCCTTCATGCCGTTTCTTTCGCTTTCTTTTTCCTCACTTCTCTGTCTTTTCCTTGTTTCTAAAAACTTGGAGACAGAGGCTACATCGTACCGTGCCAAAAGCGAGATCATTCTGTATCAAAGACACTTAGGCAGCCTCCTTCGGAACAAAGACTGTCATTACTATGTTAAGTTTCTGTTTTTGTTAAGTCAATACTTATTTATGTTGTGTTATACTTCTAAACTAAGTTATGTTATGCTTATGTTTTTGTTAAGTCAAGACGTGACTATGGTTGTATGAGATTATAACTCTTTTGCTGCTGTCTCCAATTTTAATTTAAACTGTTTTATTAGTTGTTGGTGTGTTCATGTTTTAGGCATGATGCTGCTAAAATATTTCAAAAGGCCAAAATTTTATTAAAGTTGTTCAAGTCACCAAATAAATCGAAAGAAACCGAAATTTGAAAAATATTATAAACAATAAACCGAACTGAACCAAATAATTAAAAACCAAACCAAACTAAATTCTTTATACCGTTGAATTCAGAACTTATCTAGGCAAATCGAGTAAACCAAAAAACCAAATTTCCGAACCAAACCAAACTGACCGTATGCCCAGGACTAACTAAAACCATACAGAACAAATGTATGTTGATATGGTATGCTGATAAAAATGTTAAACCGAAACACATGACATTAAAGGAAATGGAAAATACTCATAAGCTAATAGAAGGATGGAGAGGGGTTTTCAAGGGTGCATTGGTAGACTAGTACGGTTTTCAAAAGTAATAGGATATAAAGGGACATCACTATTTATAATTAGCAAAGAGGAAGGTATTACTGTTGTGTTACTGTTTATCTGCTCCATTTGCAATTTATGGTTATACATAATTACATTGATTACCCTTATCTTTCTTTTTTTCTTTATTTTGCGTCACTTTTTTTTTTCTCTTTCTCTCTCTCTCTTATTTTCAATTCTTATTTCTTTTATTATTTCATAAATAAAACATCAAAAAAAATTTAAAACAAAATTTTATTTTTAAATATATTTTCTGAATATAATGAGATCCATTTTGTATGGATGTACAACTGAAAATCTTCTTGTATACCATCTCTGTACATCGACTTTGTACACCGACTTTGTACACCATCTATGTACACTCTCTATGTACACCCAAAATCTCTTTGTGCACCATCTCGTATACTGTCTCTGTACATTATCATTGTACACTGTTATAACTAACATCTTGTATACCATACTATATTTTATATTGTTTTATTTGTACACTGTCAAACATGGATATCAATGTGTGAGAAAAGTCGGTTTATGAGGAAAATTGGTTTATGAGACATGATACAACATCTTACATCCACTTTTGATGTACGGGATATGGCACAAGATTTTGTACACCAGATCTTGCAAGATCTTGTACATCATCTTCCACCCTATTTTGGTGTACGGGATCTTGTGCATCTTGTACACCATCTCGTACTCTAGTTTTGGTGGACGAAAAGAGTCAGTGTACGAGACGAATTGGTGTACGAAGAGATTCAGTATACAAGATGAGTCGGTGTACAAGATGAGTCGGTGTACAAAGTACTATTGATTATAGTGGGATAAAATGTTAAGGGTATTTTGATCATTTTTGTTTAATCACTATTATAAGCTATTAGAGGGAATAGTGTATTCTTTTTAACTAATTGCAAATAGTAAAGTGTTTAAATCTCCTATTATTTTTCCAATAAGTGTATACTTTGCAAATTTACCGGGTTTTCAATCCATTTAGTGGAGCCATTTTGTTCTTCAGCCTCTCCCACCTGTTAGATCGCATTACAATTATTGTTATATCAATGTCAGAAATATATCTAATTAAATATTATGTATATTTATACAATACCTTTGTTAAAATGATACAACATTGAAGCCTACCAAAAATACACTCCTTTTGCTCCTTTTACTCATTTTCCAACCATCGCTTTTGCTCACTCACCATCCCAACTTGGAAAGCAACATACTCACTGGTGTCTGTATATAAAATTTGGTATATCTGTACATGCACAAGAATTATTAATGAATAAATACACAAACACATCTTCCTCTCTTTTTGAAGATTCTTCTGAGCTTTTCTCAGCTTCGCTGCTCTCTTCAACGTTTTTCCACTTCTGTGGAAAGAGACACTACTTCATTACCTTCTGAGAACTCTTCTTCTTCTTCTGACTCTGTGGGGCACAAACGAAGAACCAGATTTTTTTCCTCTTTGGATCAGTTTGAAAGTGAAGAAACTTCCAGCTCTAATTCCATTAGCTTGACAAATCTTCTCGACCCTCCTCTGATGTAAGTAACTCTACGTGAGTTCTTTCCTTTTAACTCTAATGTCCATGATCTACCCTTTTCATTCATCAGAACAATCTTTCTACATCTTACGTCTAGTCCATTTTTCCCTCACAAAACTCCTTCGAAGATTCTGAAAATTCATTAAAATAAAAATTGATTTTGATCTAAGTTCAGACCCTAGTATAGGAGATTTTTGTTCAAATCAGGAGTAGATACTAGTCTTTCATATCGGAAGGTTGAAGCTAAGACATTAGCCACAAAACAAAAGAGATCTAGTGAAGAAGTCTCTATTTCTCTTCTTAGATTCTTCTTCATTTTTATATTCCCCGAAAAATAGAGGAATAGTGAAACTGATTCACTCTACTTACAGACCAATATATTCTTGAATGTTAAGTAACATGGGCCGTGTTAAAGAGAAACAGAGCATCACTCACCAAGGTTGTTATCGTCTTCGCTTTCCAGTTATGTGGTTCTTTTCTGATGGGAAACCGAGCTCAACTGAGAGTACTATACATGCCTTTGACTATTAATACTGCAAATTAAAATTTTCTATTATTACTGTAGGCCAAAATGAGGCAAGAAGGATTCAAGCGGCTTTAAATGAGGACACTACTCAAAGTAAACTGCCTGTCCAATTGCCACTAACCTCCAAATTCATGACTCGAGACGCTCATTGACAAGATGAACAAGAGTCTATCGTGGGACGTGTTCAGCTCATAAAATCGATAATCTTCAGCATCTTAAAATTTTGGTACTCTTTTTTCGTCTACCCAAAAATGTCTTGATGAAATAGAGCATATTTGTGAGGCTTTTCTTTGATCGGGTTCACCGAATGCTCACAAAAAAGGAAAGGTTTCTTGGGAGGATGGGTGTTGCCCGAAAGAGGAAGGGGGTGGGGGCAGGTGGGTATCCGTAAGCTTAGGGGGTTTTCATGTACTTTTGCACTAAGTTTTATGTGGATATTGTTTGCAAACCTGGGTTCGGTTTAGGTTGCTTGGATGAGGGAGTATTTATTAAATATCAAAACTTTTGTCTCTGTAAAAGACCTTTTTTTCTTTACTTTTTAACCTCTTTTTTAACTAGCAGACAGTAAAAAAATTTTTGGAAGATTATTTTGCTGAGTGAATTTGGAGGATACCAAAAGATTTAAAAACATTTGGCGTTATACTAAACTATATTTTGATGTTGCAAAACAAGAGAGAGGGAGACATTCTTTTGACCATTTTACTCTCAATATATCGCGTCATAATGCCAGTTGGGGGGGAGGGGAGGGGCAGGTGGGTACCCATAAGCTTAGGGGGTTTTTACGTACTTTTGCACTAAGCTTTATATGGATATTGTTTGCAACCCTGGGTTCTGTTTAGATTGCTTGGATGAGGGAATATTTATTAAATATCAAAACTTTTTTACATTTTTTTACCTTTTTTTAAATAACAGATAGTAAAAAATTTTTGGAATACTATTTTGTTGAGTGAATTTGCAGGATACCAAAAGATTTCAAACATTTGGTGTTATACCAAACTATATCTCAATGTTGCAAAACAAGAGAGAGAGAGAGAGAGACTTTTTTTGACCATTTTATTCTTGACATATCACGTCATAATGATTTATGCTGCTCAGTTGCAATTCGATGAAAAGACAAAATGGTCAAAATATCCACATTTTTCTTGTTTGAAAAAATTACAACTTTGCCAACCCCTCTTCCCACTAAATTCCTTTAAAAATCTTTGTTATACTCCAAGTCTTCAATTACTCTATTTTGTTTTAAGATTTTTTTTATCTTCTATTATAAGCAATCCAACACATCCTTAGAAAATCTCCAAGGCTATACACCGTTTTGGTGTTGAAACTACACTATTTAGTGTAATTTATTTTTTTGTTAAAATTTCGCATTTATTACTCAACAGAAAAAATTGTTATTTACAAAAGAAACAAAAGAAGGGCAAAGCTTGTAAAATAGAAATTAAGTTGTTCAAATATTGATCGATCTATTCTCAAACCATCCCCTTGGGAACCCTTCATCCTTGAATATCATTATTCATTTTTAACCATAAAAAATAAATTTACTGTTATAACACCTGACATCATCGAGTTGGAATAAAAAACTAAGTTCTTCACATATCAATCCAAATAAAGAGTTCTCTATGTCCAATAAAATCTTTATACGAGGAAAACTATCTTGTAAGTAGTGTTCCAATGGTTGTTTATGTGCATTGGAAAGCTAACTCTTTTTT